>SJYX01022776.1:310387-348641 GCA_006410675.1 Oreotragus oreotragus
AAAGCAGAGCACCGAAGAATTGATGCTTTTGAACTGTGGTGTTGGAGAAGACTCTTGGGAGTCCCTTGGACTGCAAGGAGATCCAACCAGTCCATTCTGAAGATCAGCCCTGTGATTTCTTTGGAGGGAATGATGCTAAAGCTGAAACTCCAGTACTTTGGCCACCTCATGTGAAGAGTTGACTCATTGGAAAAGGCTCTGATGCAGGGAGGGATTGGGGGCAGGAGGAAAAGGGGATGACAGAGGATGAGATGGTTGGATGGCATCACTGACTCGATGGATGTGTCTGAGTGAACTCCGGGAGTTGGTGATGGACAGGGAGGCCTGGCGTGCTGCAGTCCATGGGGTCACAAAGAGTCATACATGACTGAGTGACTGAACTGAACTGAAACTCAAATTAAATTATAAATGTGTGTGATTCACATGATAAAAAGTGGCCCTTGACCCACAAGCCTTGTAAACCCGTATGACTCCCTAGTATGTGCTGGTGAAGTCCATAGGCTGGTTAAGCAAATATTTAAGGACATGTAAGAGCAATAACTGCTCCTGAGGAAATCTTCACTGCTCTAGCATGCCACAAGACCAAAAATATTCCAAGAGATGGAGCACTGTTAGGGAGTGATATTCCAAGTTGACCTGGTATGAAGAGGAGACTGCTTGAGAGCTTTGAGACTTTATCAGACTTGGACTTGGTAACAATATCTATGAATATGATGTTACCTGGAAGCAGAGTCTTACAGATGTAATTCAGTTAAGGATCTAAAATGAGATCATCTTGGATTTTGGGTGGCCCCCAAACCAATGACTGATGTTCTTGTAAGAGAAAGGAAAGGGAGACTTCACACAGAGTCACCAAGAAGAACACATGGAGACAGAGGCAGATACCAGAGTCACACTGTCACAAGCCAAGGGATGCCAAGGCTTGCTTGCAGCCACCAGAACCTAGAAGCATGGAACAGATACTCGCTCAGAGCCTCCAGAAAGAACTAACCCTGCTGACATTGTGATTTCAGACTTAAGGTCTCTAGAACTGTAAGAGAATCAATGTCTGTTGCTTTAAGCCATCAGGCTTGTGGTCTTTGTAGTAGCAGCCCTTGGAAACAAATATGGGCCCCAAGGCTCATGTCTGAGTGTAGAAGTGAACTGAAATGCCTTACAGGAAGTATTACGCTGAGCTCCTGCAGGAACTTGTTTGGCAGGATTTATACAACACATACAATTGACTAATTTCTGTATAGACAGAAGACTAGGTTAACATTCCAGCAATTTGCTGAAATCTCTATGACATTAAAGAGAGAGGCCAGAGTACATGTGTAACCTTGGTTGAATTCAGGATGCCTGGGTAGGCCCTTGCAGAAAATAAAATCCTGTAAGTCCATAAGCCTCATGTGGACAGTGTTTGGATCCTAGGGTGCTGGTGGCCTTTCTGCAGGGCTAAGGCTCTACAGGCGTAGAGACCAGTGGCTCTTTCCCCTCCAGGACGACATCTAGGCTGGGAAAGAGGTGAGCACCTGGGGAGGTGGAAGGAGAGATGGAAACAGGCCTAGCCTGCAAATGGGGACGATGCTGAAGTGAAGCCCAGCTCTGCACCTTTCATCTCATTTTTTGGCCTTTCCCTCTGTGTCAGGTAGTTAGAGAGGGAGCAGCAATGGACTGAAACACCAGGGCAGATGATTGGTTCATGGGACTTGCGGAAAAGAAGCTTTGAGTTCAAGGCTTTGTAGGGACTGAGAGGCCATGGGAAGGAGGTGATTGCCCCTGGGCCTGATGGCTGTTGGAAAAAGCAAGGTCAAGAACAATAGTATACGAGACATCAGAACATCTCAAGAACCCCTCAACTATAGGGATAATTTGAGGGATGAGGTTGCTTTAGCTAATAGAAGTGGGATAAAAAGGCCATTGTTAAACTACAATGAGATCCCACCTCATAGCCACTGGATGGTTATTACTATTTTGAAAGGCAAACAAAAACAAAACAGAAAATAATGAGTACTGATGGTGATGTGGAGGAACTGAAACCTCTGCGTATCGTTGGTGAGATGCAATAAAATGGTACAGCCACTGTGGAAAAAAGTATGGTGGTTCTACAAAAAATTAAAAGTAGAATTAAATTACCATATGATCCAGCAATAATACTTCTGGATATATATTCAAAAGAACTGAAAGCAAGGTGTTGAAGAGATATTGGTACACCCATTCCATAGCAGCGTTATTCATAATGGCCAGTATTGCTTATCAAGAGTCTATCAACAGATGAAAGGGTAAACGAAATGTGATATAAAATACAATGGAAGATTTAAATATATGGCAAATAGATGGGGGAAAGTGTCAATAGTGACAGATTTTATTTTTCTTGGGCTTCAAAATCACTGAAGATGGTGACTGCAGCCACAAAATTAAAAGACAGTTGCTCCTTGGAAGAAAAACTATGACAAACCTAGACAGTATATTAAAAAGCAGAGATATCACTTTGCTGACAAAGGCCCATATGGCCAAAGCTATGGTTTTTCCAGAAGTCATGTATGGCTGTGAGAGCTGGACTATAAGAAAGCTGAGAGCCAAAGAATTGATGCTTTTGAACTGTGGTGTTGGAGAAGACCCTTGAGAGTCCCTTGGATGGCAAGGAGATCCAATCAGTCAATCCCAAGGGAAATCAGTCCTGAATATTCATTGGAAGGACTGATGCTGAAGGCTGAAACTCCAATACTTTGGCCACCTGATGTGAAGAACTAACTCTTTGGAAAAGACCCTGATGCTGGGAAAGAAACTGATACACACACACACACACACACACACACACACTACCGTGTTATATACATAACAGTATTATATTCCACTGGACTACACTTTTTTAAATGGTTAAAATGGTAAATTTTATGTTGTTTTACCACAATTAAAATGCATTAGTCCATTCCACTATTCTATCCTGAACACATGCACAGACACACTCCACATCCCTATACCCACATCCACACATTGGAGGCCGGGGTGATCTGCAGAAATGCAGCTCACTTTCTATGCTGCTGAGCTAAGTGGAAGATGCCTGTTCCTGTAAGATGGATTCTGTAAAACCAGCTGTGTTTAATGTGTAGTGAGTATCATAAGTCAGCTGACTAGTCAAATAAGAAATCTGAATGTTAACCCAAGTCCCTGTCTCCTTCGTAGCCATCACCAAGTGGCCAGGTCTGGTTCACCCTGCTTCTCCGATGCAGTCTAGGTCTATCTCCGCCTCTTTAGTCACCTTACTTCAAGTATTCTGTCTGCGTTTGGCAACACCCTCGTTACTCATCTCTCTGCCTCCTGTCTCGCTCCTCCTAGACTCATCCTCCCCAGGACTGCCAGAGGGATCCTTCAGAAAAGCAAGTCTGTTCATGTCCCATGTCTTAGAATCCTCCAACTGTTGGCCATTGGCTCTGGGATGTGCCTCCCTTGGCTTGAAAGGGAGCCTCATCCTTGGGTCCAGCTTGACTCTCCAGCCTCACCTCCTACCTCCTGCCAACACCTGATTCCTGCTGTGTGTCTCAAATGTCAGCCTCCAGAAAAATGAATGAACATTTTTTAAACATGCTGTCTCATGTCTGTGATTTTTCACCTGCTTTGCCTGGGTCTGGATATGCTCTCTTTGCTTGTCAACCTCACAAACTCTGGTTAGCTTTCCAAACTCAGCAAAGGCCAAAGCCTCTCTTATGGCAATATACTCCACCCCACTCTGAATAAATCTAATCTCTCCTCCCTCTCTAGAACCCCTTTAATTTAAACATAATTCTATGCTGGTACAGCTCACAAGGTGTGAGAACTCCATGCCTCACTTCACTACTGAAATGGAGTTTCTTAAGGGTAAGGCTGCATACTTAGTTATGATAAATGATAGATAAATGAAATTGTTAAAGAATTCTGCTCACTAAAATGGTCGTACTGATAAGACTTTGACAACAATCATAAAATGTGATTGCAATCTTATTAAAATTAAAGTGATCATAAATATGATTATTTTATGAAAATTAAGTGACCATAAAATATCTGTCAATTAAGGAATTTTCACATTTTCAAGGAACTCCAGACCCATCTAGTCCGTTGAGTCCTTCTCCTCAATTATAGCATAACATCAGGGGTTCAGGCTTGGACATCACTATATCTATTTTAAAGGTTTTTAACTGGAGAAAAGGACTTCAAGACCAATAACAGCCATGTTTTAAAAGCTCTGATCTCACCTATTTACCTGAGTGGGCAGTGACTTTTGAATCCATCCCAGGACGACAAACATCTTATTTATTTTTATCTTTTCAAGAATCTCTGGAGACACAATTCTAGAATCTCTCGCCTTCTAAAACAGTGTTCTTCTTAAAATAAATAAAATCAAGTGTTAAAAGAAACTTGTAACTATCCATAATTTATTTTTCAAATTAAAGATTGTTTTTATAGTTTTTAAATGGTTTGAAGTCCTTTTCTGAGCATCTGATCTTTTATCCTCTGGCATGAAGCTCTCTCAATCTGCTATGTCTTTGAAAAAACAGTTCCAACATTACACTTTCCTAAGAAGTCTGGGGTCATGACAGAATGAGCTGGCTAGCAGAGAGTTTATTTTTAATCAAGAATCTGATCCAAACTTGATACTGAATAGTGACACCCAACTTCTTTTTCCTGCCTTAACGCTTTTCTATGCTCATGGGTAAATGTCCTTTTCAGGGACCATCCCACCTATGAAATGTCTGCTTGGCTACACACATTTCTGAGCTCTCCAGGCCAAAGTGGAGACTTTAACACCCTTTAAGTCAAAACGCTGAGAGGTTCTTTCAACATGCTTGTGTTTTGTAATGTGAACAAGGGCACATTACAGATGGGGGAGGCCATCTGGAAGGAACATGATAATGAAGATCACTTGGGAGTGTTTTGAATGCGAAAAGCTGTGTGTCCATCCTAAGTTCTGTCATTAATTTAAAATAATGCCATCTCTTTTCTACAGACTTATATCATTTTTATTTAAAATTTCAGGACCAAACAGAAACTTTTAAAATCGTCTCCTAAAGAAATCTGAAATATGACACAAAAGAACCTATCTATGACAGAACAACAGATTCATAGACGTAGAGAACAGACTTATGGTTGTCACGAAGGAGAGGCTGGGGGACGGCTTGAGTGGGGGATGGGATTAGCAGATGAAAGCTTTTATACAAAGGATGGATAAACAACAAGGTCTACTGTATATAGAACTATATTTAATATCTTATGATGAGTCAAAATGGAAAAGAATATTTTTAAAAAGAATATGTATATGTGTGTGTGTGTGTATATATATATACCATATATACACATACAGTGGAAATTAACACAGCATTGTAAAACAACTATACTTCAATGAAAAATTTTTGTAATCGTCTCCTAAATTAGAACCCATGCCTATGTAACAGGGCAAAAGCACAAAATCTTACTCTGACTTATCATTTGCCCCAGATACACACTTACTCATTTCTGCATGATTTTTCTTCAGACCTTCCTCCATTTCTCCACTGTTACTTTTTCTTCCTCCACAGCCAGTACTCATTCCATCCATCTATAGGAAGCAGTTTAATGAGTTCTTTTTCTATTGCTGCTATAACAAATGACCACAAACTTCATGGATTAAAACAATATACAATACACATTTCTTCTCTCACAGTCCCACGGGTTAGAAGTCTGAAATGACTCTTATGAAGTTAAGTTCAAGGTCTCAGGAGAGTTGTGTTCTTCTGGAAACTCCAGGAAGAATTGATTCCCTTTTCTCCTTCAGCTTCCAGAGGCTGCAGGCATTCCTTGGCTCATTTTGATCACTTCCTCTTTTCACTGCTTGAATGTACTGCGTTGAATTCACTACCAACTCCAAATTCATGTCCTAGGAACCTCACAAGGTGATCATTTTTGGAAATAGGGTAGTCACAGATGCAATTAGTTAAATTAAGATGAGGTCATACAGGAAGAAAAGCTATGACCAATCTAGACAGCATATTAGTAAAAAGCAGAAACATTACTTTACCAACCAAGGTCTGTATAGTCAAAGCTATGGTTTTTCCAGTAGTCATGTATGGATGTGAAAGTTGGACCATAAAGAAAGCTGAGTGCTGAAGAATTGATGTTTTTGAACTGTGGTGTTGGAGAAGACTCTTGACAGTCCCTTGGACAGTATGGCGATTGAACCAGTCAATCCTAAAGGAAATCAGTCCAGAATATTCATTGGAAAGACTGATGCTGCAGTTGAAGTTCCAATATTATGGCCACCTGATGTGAAGAACTGACTCACTGGAAAACACCCTGATGCTGGGAAAGATAAAAGGCAGGAGGAGAAGGGGACGACAGAGGATGAGATGGTTGGATGGCATCACTGACTCAATGGACATGAGTTTGAGTAAGCTCCAGGAGTTGGTGATGGACAGAGAGGACTGCATGCCACAGTCCATGGGGTCACAAAGAGTCAGACACGACTGAGTGACTGAACTGAACTGAACATACTGGATTAGGGTGAGTCCTAAGTCCAATATGACTGGTATCCTTATAAAAAGAGGCGATTTGAACATAGAGAGCCATAGGAAGCAGACCACATGACAATGGACATAGATAAACCTACAAGCCAAAGAATGCTGAGGATTGCTGGCAACCACCAGAAGCTAGAAAGAAACAGAACAGGATTCCTTTCTAGAAGTTTCAGAGGAAACATGGCCCTGCAAATTCTTCTGACTCATGGCCTCCGGAACTATGGGAGAAATAATTTCTGTTTTCTTAAGCACCCAGTTTGTCATACTTTATCACAGCTGGACTAGGAAACTAATACAGATATATTGGAAAAGAGGCATCTGTTTTGTTCATGTGCCAGGTTATTCTAAGGGGCATTTTGACTGACATGTCAGATGATCAACTAAAAGCTTTCCTTGTTCCGTTTGCAACATACAAGGGTCTTTATGGATTATTGGCTCTGTGCCTGGGGCTTCCCCATTTGAGGATCTCAGACTCTTCCATCACATGGGAAGTAAGAGCCATCTAGGTCAGGGGTCAGCATACGATTTCTATAAAGGGATAGATAGTACATTTCTTAGGCTTTGTGGACCAGGGGGAAATTAAGGATATTATATTTGCTGTTGTTTAGTCATTAAGTCCGGAGAAGGCGATGGCACCCCACTCCAGTACTCTTGCCTGGAAAATCCCATGGATGGAGGAGCCTGGTGGGCTGCAGTCCATGAGGTCGCTGAGAGTCAGAGACAACTGAGCGACTTCACTTTCACTTTTCCTTTCATGCATTGGAGAAGGAAATGGCAACCCACTCCAGTGTTCTTGCCTGGAGAATCCCAGGGATGGGGGAGCCTGGTGGGCTGCCGTCTACAGGGTCACACAGAGTTGGACACGACTGAAGTGACTTAGCAGCAGCAGCAGCCATTAAGTCAGGTCTGACTCTTTGTGGCCCATGGGCTGTAGCCCACCAGGCTCTTCTGCTGGTAGAACTGTCCAGGCAAGAATACTCAGGTAGGTTGCCATTTCCTTCTCCAGGGGATCTTTCCGACATAGGGATCGAACCCACATCTCCTGCACTGGCAGGCAGATTCTTTACCACTGAGCCACCAGGGAAACCCAAGGATATTATATAGTCCCTCATAAAATAAGAAACAAAACCAATTTTCGCACATTTTTTAGTTGACAAAATTCTAAATATAAGTTAGTACCACTATTAGGTCTAATAACAAGAAGAATAAAATTCTTTGGGGGAATAATAGCATTTCACTTACTTGGAGTTCAAATGCAATTAGCCTACCACCAACATAGAATGCTAATGCTCATCTGTTAATGCTGATCTGTAGTGATAATTTTATCTCAATAAGTATTTTAAGTCAAGGATGAAAACTGAATCTTTGCAAATGTCTTTTCACACAGAAAAGTACTACAAAAACTGCTATCCATTTATGAGCATTTTAATTGAATGTATTGATTGCTTGCAAGACATTTATAGAGTTCTATTAAATTTTTCTATCAATACTTCTCTTTTAGCACATCATTACATTGCAGATTAATCATTTCCAATTGAAAGTTTAGTAGAAGTCCCTCCAAGGCTCAATTAAATGGATTTTGAAATATGGAAATTTTCTTTGCACTTGCATTGAGATTCAAAAACTGCTGCTAGAACTTAAGTTTGAATTCAGAGAATATATCCACTGCAAATATTCATGGAAAGGAGACCTCACTTTTCTTTGTGTCTTTTAACACCCCTGGAGGTGTATAAGGCAGCTTGACATTTAAATAATGTTAGTTGTTGAAATGACTTTACTGCAGTGTTAGTTTCTCATATGGTTGCTGTTTGGCCTTGAGATTTTAAGTTGAATTCATTAAGAAACATCAAGTCTGCAACAAAAACTAATTTTCAAAGCCATTCAGTGTTAATAGCAGTAGTTGAAGGCAGTTCTTCTCACTTAAAAGTTTTCAATCTCAATCCTGAGCTCAAAAACAGCAATAGAATTTTAGCACTGCCTTTGAACTGCTGTGTTGGCACAAGTCAGGATATTCAGCTTCTCTTTCGACAAAAATTCACAGAACCCACCATGGTTACATCAGTGAGAGCAAACGAGTTTTTCAGTGGAACTACTGGCTGGATGGGCTAAGATTCAAATATTTCGGAAAAGTACCTGCTGAAGAATAACTCAAGCTTTTAACACCATACATTTTCTCAAGCTTGTAAATTTGTCCAACTAAGCCTTTACTGCTCTAAACATATTTTTATGCTATCAACTGCAACATATTTTAGCAAATTCCAGCTCAGCTTGTACAGAATTAGTGTTCTCAAATTCTTTGAATATGTTCTCATCTGTAGTTGTTCCAAGAAATCTATTTATAGGAGGTAATTGTTTAGTTACTTCAAACTGTGCACTGACTCCTTAAATAAATAACAACCTAGAAGTATCAGTAATATCTGTGGGTTCAACAAGAATCAAGGAAACCACTCCAAACTATTTGTCTTGGGTTTTAATCGACTAATGATGTTGCTCCCAATGTCCTCCACTCAGAGCAGCTTTACTCACTGAAAGGCTAAACATCTCAAACAAGTTTTGTTTCCTTGGTCCCATTTCAATGGCTGCTTTAATCAATCACAATTTAGTTAATTCAGTTAATTCACCCTTGGTAAATAGTTTTCCTTGGTAAGTTAACAAGTGAGCCACTCAAGACACATTCTCTGGTTGAAGGCTTATTTTTATTTTTATGAAGAAATTCTGCTGTGATGAGAAACTGTTTTAAATTTTTCTTAAAAAATTTTTTTAATTGCTTCTCTGCGAGCTGGGAATATTGTGATGGTTGTTTTGTTTGGTTTGTTGACATATATTGTATTCTTTTAATACAATGATAGTGTCATTGCATAGTAGGCGAAATGCTTTGCCAGCTAATTCTGTAACAAAATAATTGTACTCCACTGTGTCTTAAAAACATGATATTCAAAGTTCACTTTTTATTTCTTGTTTGACTTGACAGATCTCTACTTTAAACTGAAATAAATAACTGGGGAGTGGGGACAGAAAGAAGGGAATAAGGGAGAAAGGAAGGGAAAGAAAGGGAGAGAAAGGAAGGGAAGGTAGGAGGGAAGGAAGGGGAGGAAGGGAAGGAGAGAGGGAAGGAGAAAGAGGGATGAATGAAATCATATGAGATTTTAAATGCTATTGAATTCTAACTTCAATTGCAATATGCAAAGTATCAGTTCAAAGTGATGAGAATGCCATATATAGTCTCCATCACAACTACTCAATTCTGCCACTATAGCTTAAAAGTATACAAATAAGAAAGTCCAGAGATAAACCCCCACACCTATGGTCACCTAATCTATGAAAAAGGAGGCAAGAATATACTATGGAGAAAAGACAGTCTCCTCAATAAGTGGCACAGGGAAAACTGGACAGCTACATGTAAAAAAATGAAATTAGAATACTCCCAAACACCATACACAAAAATAAATGCAAAATGAATTAAAGACCTAAATGTAACACAAACACTATAAAACTTTTTGAGGAAAACATGGGCAGAATGCTTTTTGACATAAATCACAGCAAAATCTTTTTTTATCCACTTGGTAGAGTAATGAAAATAAGAACAAAAATCAACAGCTGGGCTCTAATTAAACTTAAAACCTTTTGCACAGCAAAGGAAACCATAAGCAAACAAAAAGACAACCCTCAGAATAGGAGAAAACATTTGCAAATGAAGCAGCCAACAAGGGATTAATCTACAAAATTAGAAAACAGTTAATGTAGCTTAATATTAAAAAGAAAGCAAACAGTGTAGTCAAAAAAAATGGGTGAAAGACCTAGATAGACATTTCTTCAAAGAAGATACATAGATGGCTGAAAAGTACGTGAAAAGATGCTCAACATCACTGATTATTCAAGAAATACAAACTGTACTACAATGAAGTAGTACAATGAAGTGTAACCATTGAAATGGTTACACTGACCATCATTAAAAAGTGTACAAACAATAAATGCTGGGGAGGGTGTGGAGCAAAGGGAACCCTTCTACGCTATTGATGGGAATGTAAATTGGTATAGTGGAGAACAGTATAGAGGTTCTTTAGACTCTTAAAGCCAGAGATACCACTTAACCTGGCAATCCTCCTCTTGAGCATATTATCTGCAGAAAACTATAATTGGAAAAGACACATGCATCCTAACATTTGTTGCAGTACTATTTACAACAGCCAAGACATGGAAACAACATAAATGTCCATCAACAGAGAAATGGATAAAGAAGATGTGGGACATAAATACAGTGGAATATTACTCAGTCATAAAATGAATTAAATAATGCCATTTGCAACAACATGGATGGACCTAGAGATTGCCATACTGAGTGAATTAGGTCAGATAAAGACAAATATGGTATCACTTATATGTGGAATCTAAAAAAAGGTACAAATGATCTTATTTACAAAACAGAAGTAAGAGTCATGGATGTAGAAAATGAATAAATTGGGAAACTGGGATTGATATATACACAATATTATAAATAAAATAGAAAATGAAAACCTACTGTATAGCACACAGAACCTTATTCAATTTTCTGTAATGGCCTGTATGGGAAAATAGTTTATAAAAAAAAAAGAGTGGATATATGCATATGTACATCTGATCATGTTGTTGCACACCGAAACTAACAAATATTGTAAATCAACTACACTTCTTCATAATTTTTTTAAAAAAGCACATAGACGAGATGAAAACAAATAAGGCAGGGTTCCAATAAAATGTTATTATTATCAGTGCAGTTCAGTTCACTCGCTCAGTCGTGTCCGACTCCTTGCGACCCCATGAATCGCAGCACGCCAGGCCTCCCTGTCCATCACCATCTCCCGGAGTTCACTCAGACTCACGTTCATCCAGTCTGTGATGCCATCCAGCCATCTCATCCTCAGTCGTCCCCTTCTCCTCCTGCCCCCTATCCCTCCCAGCATCAGAGTCTTTTCCAATGAGTCAACTCTTCGCATGAGGTGGCCAAAGTACTGGAGTTTCAGCTTTAGCATCATTCCTTCCAAAGAAATCCCAGGGTTGATCTCCTTCAGAATGGACTGGTTGGATCTCCTTGCAGTCCAAGGGACTCTCAAGAGTCTTCTCCAACACCACAGTTCAAAAGCATCAATTCTTTGGCGCTCAGCTTTCTTCACAGTCCAACTTTCACATCCATACATGACCACAGGAAAAACCATAGCCTTGACTAGGCGGACCTTAGTCGGCAAAGTAATGTCTCTGCTTTTGAATATACTATCCAGGTTGGTCATAACTTTTCTTCCAAGGAGTAAGCGTCTTTTAATTTCATGGCTGCAGTCACCATCTGCAGTGATTTTGGAGCCCCAAAAAATAAAGTCTGACACTGTTTCCACTGTTTCCCCATCTATTTCCCATGAAGTGATGGGACCGGATGCCATGATCTTCGTTTTCTGAATGTTGAGCTTTAAGCCAACTTTTTCGCTCTCCTCCTTCACTTTCATCAAGAGGCTTTTTAGCTCCTCCTCACTTTCTGCCATAAGGGTGGTGTCATCAGCATATCTGAGGTTATTGATATTTCTCCCGGCAATCTTGATTCCAGCTTGTGTTTCTTCCAGTCCAGCGTTTCTCATGATGTACTCTGCATATAAGTTAAATAAGCAGGGAGACAATATACAGCCTTGACGTACTCCTTTTCCTATTTGGAACCAGTCTGTTGTTCCATGTCCAGTTCTAACTGTTGCTTCCTGACCTGCATACAGATTTCTCAAGAGGCAGGTTAGGTGGTCTGGTATTCCCATCTCTTTCAGAATTTTCCACAGTTTATTGTGATCCACACAGTCAAAGGCTTTGGCATAGTCAATAAAGCAGAAATAGATGTTTTTCTGGAACTCTCTTGCTTTTTCCATGATCCAGCGGATGTTGGCAATTTGATCTCTGGTTCCTCTGCCTGTTCTAAAACCAGCTTGAACATCAGGGAGTTCACGGTTCACATATTGCTGAAGCCTGGCTTGGAGAATTTTGAGCATTACTTTACTAGCGTGTGAGATGAGTGCAATTGTGCGGTAGTTTGAGCATTCTTTGGCATTGCCTTTCTTTGGAATTGGAATGAAAACTGACCTTTTCCAGTCCTGTGGCCACTGCTGAGTTTTCCAAATTTGCTGGCATATTGAGTGCAGCACTTTCACAGCATCATCTTCCAGGATTTGAAACAGCTCAACTGGAATTCCATCACCTCCACTAGCTTTGTTCTTAGTGATGCTTTCTAAGGCCCACTTGACTTCACATTCCAAGATGTCTGGCTCTAGATTAGTGATCACATCCTCATGATTATCTGGGTCGTGAAGATCTTTTCTGTACAGTTCTTCTGTGTATTCTTGCCACCTCTTCTTAATATCTTCTGCTTCTGTTAGGTCCATACCATTTCTATCCTTTATCGAGCCCATCTTTGCATGAAATGTTCCCTTGGTATCTCCAATTCTCTTGAAGAGATCTCTAGTCTTTCCCATTCTGTTGTTTTCCTCTATCTCTTTGCATTGATTGCTGAAGAAGGCTTTCTTATCTCTTCTTGCTATTCTTTGGAACTCTGCATTCAGATGCTTATATCTTTTCTTTTCTCCTTTGCTTTTCGCCTCTCTTCTTTTCAGTGCTATTTGTAAGGCTTCTCCAGACAGCCATTTTGCTTTTTTGCATTTCTTTTCCATGGGGATGGTCTTGATCCCTGTCTCCTGTACAATGTCACGAACCTCATTCCATAGTTCATCAGGAACTCTGTCTATCAGATCTAGGCCCTTAAATCTATTTCTCACTTCCACTGTATAATCATAAGGGATTTGATTTAGGTCATACCTGAATGGTCTAGCGGTTTTCCCTACTTTCTTCAATTTAAGTCTGAATTTGGAAATAAGGAGTTCATGATCTGAGCCACAGTCAGCTCCTGGTCTTGTTTTTGTTGACTGTATAGAGCTTCTCCATCTTTGGCTGCAAAGAATATAATCAATCTGATTTCGGTGTTGACCATCTGGTGATGTCCATGTGTAGAGTCTTCTCTTGTGTTGCTGGAAGAGGGTGTTTGCTATGACCAGTGCATTTTCTTGGCAAAACTCTATTAGTCTTTGCCCTGCTTCATTCCGCATTCCAAGGCCAAATTTGCCTGTTACTCCAGGTGTTTCTTGACTTCCTACTTTAGCATTCCAGTCCCCTATAATGAAAAGGACATCTTTTTTGGGTGTTAGTTCTACAAGGTCTTGTAGGTCTTCATAAAACCGTTCAACTTCAGCTTCTTCAGCATTACTGGTTGGGGCATAGACTTGGATAACTGTGATATTGAATGGTTTGCCTTGGACATGAACAGAGATCATTCTGTCATTTTTGAGACTGCATCCAAGTACTGCATTTCGGACTCTTTTGTTGACCATGATGGCTGCTTCATTTCTTCTGAGGGATTCCTGCCCGCAGTAGTAGATATAATGGTCATCTGAGTTAAATTCACCCATTCCAGTCCATTTTAGTTTGCTGATTCCTAGAATGTCGACGTTCACCCTTGCCATCTCTTGTTTGACCACTTCCAATTTGCCTTGATTCATGGACCTGACATTCCAGGTTCCTATGCAATATTGCTCTTTACAGCATCGTATCTTGCTTCTCTCACCAGTCACATGCACAACTGGGTATTGTTTTTGCTTTGGCTCCATCCCTTCATTCTTTCTGGAGTTATTTCTCCACTGATCTCCAGTAGCATATTGGGCACCTACTGACCTGGGGAGTTCCTCTTTTGGTATCCTATCATTTTGCCTTTTCATACTGTTCATGGGGTTCTCAAGGCAAGAATACTGAAGTGGCTTGCTATTCCCTTCTCCAGTGGACCATGTTCTGTCAGATCTCTCCACCATGACCCGCCCGTCTTGGTATGCCCTGCAGGCATGGCTTGGTTTCATTGAGTTTAGATTTATAGAGAGTGAAATTTAAGTTTCATATAAGTTTCATGTGTCATGAAATATTCTTTTAGTTTTTTTGAGTCACTTTTAAATATTAAAATCATTCTCAGCTTGTGGACTATACAGAAATAGGTGGTGTGCCAGAAGTGGCTGGTGAGCTATAGCTTGTTGAATCCTCCTTAGTCATTAGGCCATATCTAATGGTTCACCCAATTCAATATCATAAGATGCTGTGAGAGTATAGTCATCATAGTCACTTCCTGCACATCACTGTTGAAATATTTCAAATAAAATGTTATGTCTTGCATGCTGACCAGTATGGCAAATAAATAAATAATAAATTTTAATTAGAAAAGATACAATTCTAAGACATTACTAGTTGTCAGGGTTTTGGAGTGGGAGTGAACTGACCACCATGGGGCAACGTAAGCAAATTTGGGACATATGGGAACAACTCAGTATCTTGATCAAAGTGATGGCTCCATGATGCTGTGAATTTGTCAAAATGCAGAACCTTATATCAAAAGAGTGAATTTTACTGTTTGTAAATTTTTTAAATGAGTCATAAAAAAATACAATATGGCCTTTTAGTTTCAGATCCAACATGCAAAGAACTTAGAATTCATCACTCCTACCCTCACAACAAGATAAAAACTGAACAAACTAAAAATCAATGACTTCTTAAGATACAGTAGAAAGTTGAGATCACATGGCAAATGATCACCAAAATTGGAGAGAAATTCAGATTTACATAAAGAAAGGAAGAGCATTAGAGAACATTTTTTTTAGCTTTAAAAAGATCTAATAGATAATCATTTGTTCAAAGTAATGATAGCAGAAACATATTGGATGATTATAACATGTGGAAAAGTGGAATAGATGACAACAGTGTTATAACATCCCTCAGGAGAGGAGGGAGGAATTGGGAACACTCTATTATAAAGTACCTGCACTACTTGTGAAGTGTTACAGTGATATTTGAAAGTGGACTTAGATTAGTTATAAATTGGTAATGCAAACACTGGGTAAACCATTAATCCTTTTTTACAAAGAAGTATAGTTGATATGCTGAGAGGAAAGAAAATGGAATAATATAAACTACTCAATTAAAATCGGAGAAGGGAGAAAAAAAGGAAAAATTTTAAAGGAAGCAAAATAAAAGGGCAATGAACAGAAAATAGTTATAAACATGGTAAATATTATTCCAACCATATCAATAATCACACCAAATGTGAATGACCTATATATAACAATTGAAAGTGAGAGATTGTCAGAGTGCATTAAAAGAAAAAAGACCCAACTATATGTTGTCTGCAAGAAACTCACTTTAAATAAAAGACACAGCTAGATTAAAAGTAAAGGGGTGAAGAAAGAAATCCCATACAAATACTAATCTAAAGAAAGCTGGATTGATCACGTTAATTTCAGACAAAGCAGGTTTCAGAACAAGGAAAATTCTTCCACTTTTACTGAGATACTATGACATGCAGCATTGTACAAATTTAAGGTGTACAACTTAATGACTGACTTATAAATCATGAAATTATTACCAAAATTTAGTGAATATCTATCATCATATAGAGATACAAAGTAGAGAATTAGAAAAAATATTTTCCTTGCAATGAGAACTCTTAGGATTTACTCAGACTTTCAGTATAACATAAAGTAGTGTTATTTATATTTATCATGTTGTACATAACACCCCTAGTATTTATTTATAATTGGAAATTTGTGCCTTTTGATTGTCTTCATCCAACACCCCCTTTCCCCACCCCAACCTCTGATAACCTTAAATCTGATCTTCTTTTGTTGAAGTTTGGTTTTTTAGTTGGTTAGTTTGTTTTTGAAGTATAATTGACCTACAACACTATGTTAGTTTCTGTTATAGAACATAGTGATTCAATATTTCTATACATTCTTTCAAACTGATCACTACGATAAGTCTAGCTACACTATGTCATCATACAAAGATATTACATAGTTACAGACTATACTCCCACACTGTAAATTTTATAGTCATGTCATCTCTTACTCTCCTTCACCTATTTCTTTCTTCCCTGACCCTCTATCCTCTGTATCTATAACTCTTCGTTTTATGTTTGTCCATTTGTTTTTTATTTTTAGATTACATATGTGAGTGAAACCATACAGTATTTGTCTTGCTCTGACTTATTTCACTTAGCATAATACTCTCTAGGTCCATCCATGTTGGAACAAAGGGCAAGGTTTCATTCTTTTTATGGCCAAGTAATGTTCCATTTTATATAATTGTGTGTGTGTGTGTGAAGTTGCTCAGTCATGTCTGACTCTTTGCGATCCCATGGACTGTAGCCTACCAGGCTCCTCCGTCCATGGAATTTTCCAAGCAAGAGTACTGGAGTGGGTTGCCATTTCCCTCTCCAGGGTATCTTCCTGACCCAGGGATTGAACCCAGATCTCCTGCACTGCTTTACCATCTGACTCACCAGGGAAGCCACAAATAAATATATATACAAATNTGTAGCCTACCAGGCTCCTCCGTCCATGGAATTTTCCAAGCAAGAGTACTGGAGTGGGTTGCCATTTCCCTCTCCAGGGTATCTTCCTGACCCAGGGATTGAACCCAGATCTCCTGCACTGCTTTACCATCTGACTCACCAGGGAAGCCACAAATAAATATATATACAAATATACACATACCACATCTTCCTTATACATTCATCTTCTAACGGGTGTTTAGGTTGCTTCTATATATTAGCTATTGTAAAAAAAACATAACATGGAGCACAAAGGTGCATGTGTCTTTTCTAGTGTTTTTATTTTCTTTGAGAAATACGCAAGAGTGGAGTTGATAAATCTATTTTTTAGTATTTTGCGGAATCTCAGTAATGTTTTCCATAGTGGCTGCTCCAATTTACATTCCCACCAACAGTGCACAAGGGCTCCCTTTTATCCACATTACCAGCCCTTGTTACTTGTTGTTTTTTTGATAATAACCATTCTGACAGGTGTGAGGTGAAATCTCATTGTGGTTTTGCTTTGCATTTCCCTAAGGATCAGTCATGCTGAGCATCTTTTCACGTGCTGGTTGGCCATTCAGATGTCTTCCTTGGGAAAGTGTCTATTTAAGTTCTCTGCCCATTTCTTTTTTTAATCGGGTCATTTTTTTTTTTTAATGTTGAATTGTATGCATATTTTGGATATTCACACTTTATTGGATATATTGTTGGGAAATATCTTCTCTCATTCAGTAGGCAGTTTTTTTTGTTTTACTGATAATTTCCTTTGCTGTGCAAAAGCTTTTTTAGCTTGATGTAATTCCATTTGTTTATTTTTGCTTATGTTTCCCTTGCTTGAGGAGATATATCCAAAAAATATTACTAAGAACAAAGAAAATTCTGAAAGATAAAGAGGGGCATTATATAATGATAAAGGTGTAAATTCTCCAAGAAGACATAACAATTCATAACTTATATATGCCCCAAAAAGGAGCATCAAAATGATTGAGGAAAAAACAGGAATGCAAGAAGGGAAAATTCACTATTATAGTTGGAGACTTCAACACCCCTCTTTTGGTAACTGACAAAAGGCAGAAAAGGATACAGTTAAACAAACAGCAGCACCAACCAACTGGATCCAACTGATATTTATAGAATAATTTAGCCAAAAATAGTTGAACAAGACATGCTTCAAGTTCACACAGAACATTCACCAAGACAGACAACATTCTGAGCCATAAAACACATCTTTACACATTTAAAAGAATAGAAATCATACTGTGCTCTTAGGCCAAACGAGAATTAAACTAGAAATCAGAAAGATAGCTAGGAAACCAGAATAGAAAGAGACACATGTACCCCAATGTTCATTGCAGCACTGTTTATAATAGCCAGAAAAAAGACAAGCTACAGACTAGGAGAAAATATTTGCAAATCATATATGCAACAAAGGTCTCATATCCTGAATATCATATATTTAAGTATATAAAGAGATGCTTAACATCATTAGGCTTTAGAAAAATGCAGATTAAAACTACAATGAAGGACTGCACACCTACTAAAATGATTTTTTTAAAGACAGTGCCAAATATTTGAAAGGAGGCAGAGCAAGCACAATGTCTGTCTCTTATACACATCTGGTGGGAGGTGGGAGGGGGGTTCATGTTTGGGAGTTCGTGTAAAAAAATAAATAAATACAAAAAAAAAAAAGAAAAATCTCAAAATATTTGAAGATTAAATGGCATACTTCTAAATAACACATGAGTCAAAGAAGTCTTGAGAGAAATTTTTAAAGTATTCAACTAAATGAAAATACAACCTATCAAAATGTGTGGGATGCAGTGAAACCTTTACTTGGAGTAAAATTTATAGCATTGAATGCATATACTAGAAAAGAATATCTAAAATTAGTAGCCTAAATTTCCACCTTAGGAAACTAGAGGAAAATGTACAAATGAAGGCCAATCAAACAGAAAAAAAAGAAATAAAAATTAGAGTATAAATCAATGAAATTTTTTTTTAAACCAGGAAACTAATAGAGAAAAATCAATGGAGAAATTGGTTCTTTGAAAAGATCGATAAAATTGATAAACTTCTAGCCAGGCTACCCGGGGTAGGGGGTCAGGGAAAAGGCACAAATTGCTAATATCACAAATGAAAGGATTGCTACTGAGTCCATGAACATCAACACGATAATAGAAGAAGGTTATAAACAACTCTACTTCCAAAACTTTGATAGATATATGAAACAGACCAATCCTTAAAAGACATTTCCTACTAAAACTTACACAAGGGAAAACAGATTACTTGGATAGGCCTGTTCTTATTATATAAATTTAATCAAGAATCAATAACCTTCCAAAAAAGAAAGTAACAGGCCTAAATGATTTCACTGGCGAATTTCATGAAACATTTAAAGGGGTTCCTAACTCATTCTATGAAGTTAGCATTAATAAAACCAGCTAATAATAAAATAAGATGCAGACATTATAAGAAAGGAAAGCTACAGAATTATAAGAAAGCTACAGACTAGCATCTTTCATTTACATAGAAACAAAAATTATTAATAAAATGTTATCAAATCAAAACAACAGCATATAAAAAGATTATACACCATGACAAAGTACAGTTTATTATAGGTATGTAAGACTGCTTTAAAATTTGAAAATCAGTTAATGTGATCCATCACATCTAAGGGCTAAAGAAGAAAAATCATATGATCTTAACAATAGGTGTAAAAGCATTTGGCAAAATCCAACACCTATTTATAAAGAAATAAAAAACTACCAGCCAACTAGAAATAGAGGAAGACTTAATCAACTTAAAAAAGAATATCTATAAAACAAACCAAAGCCCCTATAGCTAGCATTGTATGTAATGGTGGAAAACTGGATTAAAAAAAAAAATCATTTTGGGATTTCCTTGGAAGGAATGATGCTAAAGCTGAAACTCCAGTACTTTGGCCACCTCATGCGAAGAGTTGACTCATTGGAAAAGACTCTGATGCTGGGAGGGATTGGGGGCAGGAGGAGAAGGGGACGACTGAGGATGAGATGGCTGGATGGCATCACAGACTCGATGGATGTGAGTCTGACTGAACTCCGGGAGATGGTGATGGACAGGGAGGCCTGGCCTGCTGCGATTCATGGGGTCGCAAAGAGTCGGACACGACTGAGTGACTGAACTGAACTGAAGTGAGCTGATGAAGAAGCCAGGCAGGTGGAAAACATACAAGGAAGATCACCTTCCTATAATATTAATATTTTCATGGAAAGTGAGAGGGTTAGTCACTCAGTCATGTCTGACTCTTTGCGACCCTGTGGACTGTAGCCCACCACATTCCTCTGTCCATGGGATTTCCCAGGCAAGAATACCGGAGTGAGTAGCCATTCCCTTCTCCACGGGCTTACCTACAAAAGAACACCTGTTGGTTCTATCTTAAAAAAAATTTTTTTTTAATTCCATCACTTCTTAGAGGAGGATCAAGTGTCCCTCAAATAAATTATTCCCTTCCCTTATTCTTCTAGTCATTCCTTTGGACCCTCCAAACAGTGACACCTTCTTACATGATCTTTTTACCTGTCTGCAGTTTTACACACTGTTGGGCTGCACCCTGCACTCCTGCAAGCCTTGACACTGCCCAGACACAGAGGGAAGAAAGAGCCTGGAGACAGCCACAGAGACACCAGTGGTTCAATGGACAGGGAATCGTATAAGTCTGAAGCAAAGCACTGGAGCAACAGGCCACCATGTGCAGCAGACAGTGGGCAAGACTCAGCGGCCACCTTTGCTATTCAAGGGAGACGGAGGCTACCGTTTATAGGGGGAATTGACGTCCAGTTGGCTCATCAGTTACCAGGGAAACCAGAGGCTGGGGGAGGAAGCAAGCTTGGAGGCAGTTATCCACTAAGGCCTATGATTAAGAGGACTGGATAGTCGTGTGGGTACAGTGTAACTGAAGCAGGGACGGGTTGAGCAGAGGATGTAGAGAGAGCAAGAGACAGCCATCCCGAGTGACCTGACCAAACACACACCCACTCCCCGCAAACGTTCAGCCTTCCAAGTCCACACCTTCCAAGATACCCTCAACGATTTCCCCACTTAACTTACATTTATTCCCAAGATACAGTCAGAGTCTGCACTTTACCTAGATGAAAACATGATCAACCTGATTTTGAATAAGAAGAACTCATAAATAGGATGTCTGTTTCTCCTTCCCTATGCCTGGCTCACAGTGCAGCATTTTAAAGCCTGCATTTACTGATGAAACTGATGACAAAACATACTGAGAACAATTCTTTTCTGTTCAAATTTTCCTGGTTCTGCTCGGACAGTCACTGTTGACCAGTTTATAGCTTGTAATCCCACCTTTAACTGGGAGCAAGAAAGTATAACCGGTCAAGTATTCAGAATATAAAAATCTCAACCGCTGAATGCTAGCTCACATGATCAGAGGGAAGTCACGTGCCACCTCGCAGTTTAGTTAGAGCCACTTGGAGTTAATAATGTATTACTCATAGCCAAAATACTACCTCCAAATTGTATTTCTGTCTTTACAGTCTATTGCTTTATTAAAAAAAAAAAAAAAAAAGGCAGATCCAGAGTTGAGTCATAGATGTTGCTACCAATCTTAGGTTTAGGTTTCTAGTCATTTGTTTAGATGTGAGTTTCAAAATCATGGCTGTCTTGAAGGCAATGGTGCCCCACTCCAGTACTTTTGCCTGGAAAATCCCATGGATGGAGGAGCCTGGTAGGCTGCAGTCCATGGGGTCGCTGAGAGTTGGACACGACCCAGTGACTTCACTTCTACTTTTCACTTTCATGCATTGGAGAAGGAAATGGCAACCCGCTCCAATGTTCTTGCCTGGAGAATCCCAGGGATGGCGGAGCCTGGTGGTCTGCTGTCTACGGGGTCGCACAGAGTCGGACATGACTGAAGCGACTTAGCAGCAGCAGCAGCAGCAGACTATGAAAACTGGTTAAGTACAAGAAGTTTCCAATTTCCATGTGAACTGATGGAGTCAGCTGAGGAAACCATCCTGAAAGGATGATGTTGCTGAAACCCCAAGAACAGGAAGAGTTGGTGTGAACAAGTTAGCTTTAGATGGTTTATATAGAGGAGCTTCTTAAATACATCTCCAATATGCATTCCACATAACAACAAATAAATGATGGAACCACAGCAATGACTACAATCTGTGCAGTAGACAAGATGCCAGAGAGATAAATGTATGGCTGTGGAATCTGCTCACTTCACAGCTCTTGGGGTTGCTATACATTGTGGTCCATAAAAATCATACCCTCTCGAGTTGTGCAGTACACAACCTGTGCAACAATAAACAAGCCCGAAACCATTCTGATGCTAGTGTATAACAGCAAATGCGTGCCAACAAAGAGCACCGATTTTAGGTCTGAAATTATAAGCTTTACAAAATTGGATTTATTTGAATAATAACACTGGACTTTAATAAATTGGACTTCACCAAAATCAATACTTTTGTTGCCTCTAGGACACAGAGAGAACAAAAAGACAAGCTACAGACTAGGAGAAAATATTTGCAAATCATATATGCAACAAAGGTCTCATATCCTGAATATCATATATTTAAGTATATAAAGAGATGCTTAACATCATTAGGCTTTAGAAAAATGCAGATTAAAACTACAATGAAGGACTGCACACCTACTAAAATGATTTTTTTAAAGACAGTGCCAAATATTTGAAAGGAGGCAGAGCAAGCACAATGTTCATGGATTGCTAGTGGAAATGTAACGATACATCTACTACGGAGAACAGTTTGGCAGTTTCTCGTAAAGCTAGACATACATTTGTCATGTGCCCCATTAATCCTACACCGAGATGTTTATTCTAGAGACACGAAAACTTATATTCACATAAAAACCTGTACATAACTGTCTCTAGTAATTCTATTCATTATTGCCATCACTTGTAATAACACAAATATTCTTCAGAAGATGAATGATTCAACAAACTCTGATGATCTATACAGTGAAATTCTACTTGGAAAAGACAGAAAGAACTAGTGATATATGAATAACATGGCTATCTCTCACAGGTGTTATGCTGAATGAAAGAAACCAGCCTCAAAAAGCTACACTAAGGTTCCACTTATCTGATACTGTAGAAGAGGCAAAGCTAGTGGGTATGAAGATGATTGGTTGTTAGGGCTTAGAGGTGGATGAAGAGTGACTACAGTATGAGGAATTTCTGGGGGGGAAGGGGTGATAGATCTATTTTACATTATGATGGGAGGGTGTTTACTTGACTCTGTATGTTTGTTAAAACTCAAGTTCTTTAGTCACTATCGTGTCTGACTCAATTGTAACTGCATGGACTGTAGTCACCAAGCTCTTCTGTCCAAGGGATTTGCCAGGCAAAAATACTTGAGTGGGTTGCCATTTCCTTTTCCAGGGAAATCTTCCTGATCCAGGGATCAAACCCACGTCTCCATTTACATTATGATGGGAGGGTGTTTACTTGACTCTGTATGTTTGTTAAAACTCAAGTTCTTTAGTCACTATCGTGTCTGACTCAATTGTAACTGCATGGACTGTAGTCACCAAGCTCTTCTGTCCAAGGGATTTGCCAGGCAAAAATACTTGAGTGGGTTGCCATTTCCTTTTCCAGGGAAATCTTCCTGATCCAGGGATCAAACCCACGTCTCCTGCATTGCAGGTGAATTCTTTACCACTGAGCCACCTGGGAAGCCCAAAACTCATAGCACTATACACTGAAAGTGGTTATGTTTATAGTCTGTGAATTAAACAACAAAGAGCATTTTTTAAAAACTCCAAGTCTGTCCTCATCTCTCCATTTCCTGCCTCCACTCTAATCTCTGTACTTTCTCCTCTCCTGGACTACTCTAATGAGTCTTGACTAGATTTCCTGCCAATTGCAATCTTTAAATATATTTTGATTAATTATGAGATATTTCTATGATGCAAAACAGTATAAAGAAAAAAATCAGATCTAAATAGCTCTCCTCTCTTTACACTGGGTGTGTATATCATCCCCTCTGGTATTCCCTACACTGTGATCCAATGTGAAAATTAAAATAAGCCTCCAAAAGAATATGTGTCTGTAATATCTTACACACTTATACCATGGTATAGCAAAAATAAGGAAAGTTTGATCATAGGGCTGGAAACAGGTTTTTTTTTTTTCCACATGCAGTTCATTTTCTTGTTTGTGGTTCATTTTCAGGTCTCCCGCTCTAACCGCTATACCCACTGCCTCTACCAGGTGCTAATCTAATCTGAGTTGAATCGAATTTCTAGCTGTTGCATTTCAGTAGCTTCTTTGGCCTGCTGCCTCTGTCCTGTGAACCTGGAGAGAAAGTCAGCAAAAGAATTAACATGCGAGGCCTGGCATGACAACAATAACGCCTGCCAAAGAGCAACAACCTCCCAGAGATTACATCTATTAGACAATTAACTGGCCATTTAGGAAACATGAGCCAGAAAATAGAAGAAATAGAACTTCCCAATGGGATGCTACAAAAATGCAGTGGAGTTAAAAATTGAAAGGAAAAAAAGAAAAAAAAAAAAAAGGAACAAAAGAATTTTATCCCCAATGTCACTGCAGTTGTTCCTGGATCAACTAGATAAACCTGAGAAGAATGATCTCAAAACAAAAATCCACAAAACCGTTAAATATGCACTGGGTAAAATTTAGCATTATTTTAGGTATAATCAGAACTGCAGAAAACTACCTTTATGTGGAAATAATTTATATGCTATAGCTACTCAGAGGAGGCACATTTATTGCTAATAACTGATGCTCATGTGGTGCTGATCATTATATCACCCATACCTAATAATTAAGCATCTTAAAAATGAGGAGGGAACCCACACAGGGAGACAGAGATGGTTAAACAGATGGGGTGGTTAAGGAGCTCAGTGAAATGGGAAGCTTTCATTGCAAAGTGAACAATTAGCCTCAAAATTCAGTCATGCGCATAAGGCCTCTGGGCACCTGGCATGAGTGCTGGGGACAATTAGGGAGCAAAGACAGTGACACTTCCTCTGTGCCAGGCACACTACCTGAGAGTTGCCTCCCGATCGCCCCTGTGTGCCCAGGGAGGAGCTGAGGCTTTGGGAAGCTTTGGAATCTGCTCTCAAGGTCACACAGCTGAGAAAGCCACAAAGATGACCCTCAGGCCAGCCCATGATCTTAACCATGACATGCTATGTCTCAGGTATGCAGACCCTTTTGCTGTCTCTTATAACCAATGTGACAAGCACAAGTCTTGGCCAATGTTCAGAAATGTTCTATTAACATTTGCAACCCTCTGTCTCCATCTCCAAGCAGAACTCACTTGTTTCCAAAATTCTGGTTTCTGGGCTAGAACAATATGAAAAATAAATTTTAAAAAATAAGTGGTTAATATATTAACATGTTATCCCTTGATCTCAGGAACATATTGAAAAAGATATATAATGTTATAATAAAAGACAAAGCTCTAATTTCACAATGGAGGTCACACTCCTTCGGTTTGTTTCTTTCCTTCTTTGGGGGGAACACGTGTTTTCCTTTAGTCATTCATCCTCACCCCAGAAAGAGCTGCTGGTTTTCTATGTGCCTGTGTTGGCTGGTAAGTTTCCTTTAGATTGCCAAAAACAGAGAGCCACTCGAGTTAACTAGTGGGTGTTTATAATAATGATAATAAACATTATTCTTTACCATTATTATTTATAATAATGGTGGAAGTGGAAGTCACAGGATTTTCAGCCACTGGACTGACTAGACCACAGAGCAAAAGAGAAACCATGGCAGAGGCAGGCCTTGCAGGCTCTGCAGGGTAGTTAGGAAATCAACAAATGGGTGACTGAGTATTCACCACCTTCTCAACGACTTGACCTGCTTCCCTCCTTCAGAGGCCAGCTTCTCTCAGTCTCCGCTTCTACCGCTCTTAACTATCACCCTCCCCCATACTTCATCTGCTCACTCAAAACTTCTGCTTACCCATGCTAATTGTAGAGACATATAGAAAACAACTGAGGTAAAAAATGAAATGAAACCACTATTCAAGCATGTCCTTCAATGATATATATTACTATGTACATACATATGTGTATTTTTATATACATGCTATATGTTTATTTTTAAGATAAAAATAGTGCTTTAACAACTGAATTCCTAACAGAAAAAAAATGAACCTCAATATTCCTTCAGGTCACACACAAAAATTAACTCGAAATGTATCATAGACCTAAACCAAAACACTAAAACTATAAAATTTCTAAATAAAAACCATAGAAAATCATTGTGACTTTGAGACAGGCAAAGACTTCCCAAATGGGTCACAAAAAAACATAAGCCATATTCATTGGTTGTGACAAATAAGTCATATAAATATTGATAAGAGGGAAAGTTGGGCGTGGGGTTTATGGGAGCCCTTTGTGCTATTTTTGCAATTTTTTATGTAAATCTAAAACTATTCTCAACTAAAATTTTACTCTATAAAAGATGGAACATAAAGTTTAAAATAGCCAAGTTGATACATTTTAAACTTTGGTTCTTTAAAAGACACAATTATGAAAATGAAAAGATAAGCTATAAACTGGTAAAAATATTTTCAAATCACATATCTGACAAAGGAATTGTATACAACTTATATAAATAATTTTCAAAACTCAATAATAAGCAAATGCTAATTTTAAAAGATTTAAATAGATTTCAAAGATTTAAATTTCACTAGAGAACGTATACGGTTGGCTTTATATGCACATGAAAATAAGTTTGGTTTCAGTCACCAAGAAAATGCGTGACCACTGCACACCTATAACAACGGCTGGATTTTTTTTAGTAGGATTTGAAGATTCAAAGCAAGCAGAATTTTTATTGCTGGTAAGAATGCAAGATGGTACACTTTGAAAAAGAGATTGGCAATTTCTTCTTCTTCTTTTTTTTTTAGATTGGCAATTTCTTAAGCATACACTCATCATACACCTCAGTAATCCTTCTCTGAAAGTGTTTACCCAAGAGAAGTAAAAACATTATGTCCTGTAAACAAATGACACATAATGGAAACTGGAAACAATCTCAATGCCTACGGACTGGTAAATGAACAAACTGTAATGTGTCCACACATTGTAATGATGCTCCACAATAAAAAGTGAAAACACTGATGCACAGCACACAATAACGAATGAATCTCAGAAGTGAAAGAAGCAGATACAAAAGGCAACATCCTGCGTGACTCCATTTAGATGTTTCTAGAAAATGCAAAACTATAGTTTGCAGGGATGGGGAGTAGAGGGAAAGGCTTGACTACAAAGTGGCAAGAGAAGTTTTTGGGGGTGGTAGTACATATCTTGATTGTGGTAGTTATCACACGATATGTATATTTGTCAAAATGAATCAAGATATGTACCTGTAAAGGGAAAATCCTCTGTATGTAAATTATACTTCAAAATACTTTGAGGCATTTGATTGAAAAAATAAAATTTCGGAATATGTCTTCCATGTAACTTCACATACTGCTGCTCTTTTTTGGTTAATATCAGGGCACTAAAAATGCTATGGCAATATGACTTAAATGACTAAAAAAAANATGATCTTAACCATGACATGCTATGTCTCAGGTATGCAGACCCTTTTGCTGTCTCTTATAACCAATGTGACAAGCACAAGTCTTGGCCAATGTTCAGAAATGTTCTATTAACATTTGCAACCCTCTGTCTCCATCTCCAAGCAGAACTCACTTGTTTCCAAAATTCTGGTTTCTGGGCTAGAACAATATGAAAAATAAATTTTAAAAAATAAGTGGTTAATATATTAACATGTTATCCCTTGATCTCAGGAACATATTGAAAAAGATATATAATGTTATAATAAAAGACAAAGCTCTAATTTCACAATGGAGGTCACACTCCTTCGGTTTGTTTCTTTCCTTCTTTGGGGGGAACACGTGTTTTCCTTTAGTCATTCATCCTCACCCCAGAAAGAGCTGCTGGTTTTCTATGTGCCTGTGTTGGCTGGTAAGTTTCCTTTAGATTGCCAAAAACAGAGAGCCACTCGAGTTAACTAGTGGGTGTTTATAATAATGATAATAAACATTATTCTTTACCATTATTATTTATAATAATGGTGGAAGTGGAAGTCACAGGATTTTCAGCCACTGGACTGACTAGACCACAGAGCAAAAGAGAAACCATGGCAGAGGCAGGCCTTGCAGGCTCTGCAGGGTAGTTAGGAAATCAACAAATGGGTGACTGAGTATTCACCACCTTCTCAACGACTTGACCTGCTTCCCTCCTTCAGAGGCCAGCTTCTCTCAGTCTCCGCTTCTACCGCTCTTAACTATCACCCTCCCCCATACTTCATCTGCTCACTCAAAACTTCTGCTTACCCATGCTAATTGTAGAGACATATAGAAAACAACTGAGGTAAAAAATGAAATGAAACCACTATTCAAGCATGTCCTTCAATGATATATATTACTATGTACATACATATGTGTATTTTTATATACATGCTATATGTTTATTTTTAAGATAAAAATAGTGCTTTAACAACTGAATTCCTAACAGAAAAAAAATGAACCTCAATATTCCTTCAGGTCACACACAAAAATTAACTCGAAATGTATCATAGACCTAAACCAAAACACTAAAACTATAAAATTTCTAAATAAAAACCATAGAAAATCATTGTGACTTTGAGACAGGCAAAGACTTCCCAAATGGGTCACAAAAAAACATAAGCCATATTCATTGGTTGTGACAAATAAGTCATATAAATATTGATAAGAGGGAAAGTTGGGCGTGGGGTTTATGGGAGCCCTTTGTGCTATTTTTGCAATTTTTTATGTAAATCTAAAACTATTCTCAACTAAAATTTTACTCTATAAAAGATGGAACATAAAGTTTAAAATAGCCAAGTTGATACATTTTAAACTTTGGTTCTTTAAAAGACACAATTATGAAAATGAAAAGATAAGCTATAAACTGGTAAAAATATTTTCAAATCACATATCTGACAAAGGAATTGTATACAACTTATATAAATAATTTTCAAAACTCAATAATAAGCAAATGCTAATTTTAAAAGATTTAAATAGATTTCAAAGATTTAAATTTCACTAGAGAACGTATACGGTTGGCTTTATATGCACATGAAAATAAGTTTGGTTTCAGTCACCAAGAAAATGCGTGACCACTGCACACCTATAACAACGGCTGGATTTTTTTAGTAGGATTTGAAGATTCAAAGCAAGCAGAATTTTTATTGCTGGTAAGAATGCAAGATGGTACACTTTGAAAAAGAGATTGGCAATTTCTTCTTCTTCTTTTTTTTTTAGATTGGCAATTTCTTAAGCATACACTCATCATACACCTCAGTAATCCTTCTCTGAAAGTGTTTACCCAAGAGAAGTAAAAACATTATGTCCTGTAAACAAATGACACATAATGGAAACTGGAAACAATCTCAATGCCTACGGACTGGTAAATGAACAAACTGTGATGTGTCCACACATTGTAATGATGCTCCACAATAAAAAGTGAAAACACTGATGCACAGCACACAATAACGAATGAATCTCAGAAGTGAAAGAAGCAGATACAAAAGGCAACATCCTGCGTGACTCCATTTAGATGTTTCTAGAAAATGCAAAACTATAGTTTGCAGGGATGGGGAGTAGAGGGAAAGGCTTGACTACAAAGTGGCAAGAGAAGTTTTTGGGGGTGGTAGTACATATCTTGATTGTGGTAGTTATCACACGATATGTATATTTGTCAAAATGAATCAAGATATGTACCTGTAAAGGGAAAATCCTCTGTATGTAAATTATACTTCAAAATACTTTGAGGCATTTGATTGAAAAAATAAAATTTCGGAATATGTCTTCCATGTAACTTCACATACTGCTGCTCTTTTTTGGTTAATATCAGGGCACTAAAAATGCTATGGCAATATGACTTAAATGACTAAAAAAAAATTCATTATGTGTGTATGCTGTTGCTGCTGCTGCTGCTAAGTCACTTCAGTCGTGTCCGACTCTGTGCGACCCCGTAGACGGCCTCCTACCAGGCTCCTCCGTCCCTGGGATTCTCCAGGCAAGAACACTGGAGTGGGTTGCCATTTCCTTCTCCAAAGCATGAAAGTGAAAAGTGAAAGTGAAGTCGCTCAGGCGTGTCCGACTCTTAGCGACCCCATAGACTGCAGCCCACCAGGCGCCTCCGTCCATGGGGTTTTCCAGGCAAGAGTGCTGGAGTGGGGCGCCATCGCCTTCCCCGTGTGTGTGCATGTCATAGCTCAATTACCATCCCATTACTGAGCATTGCTTATTTCCAGTTTCCTTACATGTAGCTTTATAAAAGCATCTCTGTATACCAATTTCACCTTTCATTTCTAATTATGGCATTAGGACAAAATTCTAGACATGAAATTACTGAGCCAAAGGGCATAAGCAGCAGCTTAAGGTTCTGGATATTTATTGCCAATTTACTCTCCAGAAAAGGTAAACACAGCTTAACGTATCAATCATCATAACAGTGGGTTTATAATAGAAATCTTAAAAATATCTGTTTTATGAACATGGAACAATCGTACAAGAAAAGACTTTCTCAAAGTATTTTAAGGAGGCAGCAACCTAACTCTCAGATCTAGAACAACAAACTAAAACATGAGAAAAATGTCTACGAGGTAGTGAGAAAATGAACAAATCTACAGAACAGAGGATTTTCAGTGAAATTTCCGGGGGCTATTTATAATCAAATAGCTCTTGAATAAATTTTTTTTTCTCAAGAAAGAGGATTCATATTTCCATCTATAATACTTTGAATAATGAAGGACAGCTAGCAGAATAATTTGTTAGAAACTGATTTACACTTAAATTTTCAAGAGCAATAATTTATTTCAATTAAGTTATGCCTCCTTTTAACCATCAGGAGTAAAAATGTTGGAATTTTCATAATAATCTGTCAATGTAACAAACCCTATATTCCAAAATAGAATCCTAGGCTTGATATTCTTTCATATGTTGGTCACTATAATCAAGGCATATTTTATATGAATCAATGACTATACTTTACAATGGAAATGGAAAAACCTTATTAATTTTCTAATGATGTCTCTCTATTCAGACATTAGCTCTATTATAACTAAGAATAACATAACTAACATAACTAAAATTTTAGCTAAAAAAGGACAAAAATAAAAGAACTAAAGCTCAGTTCAGTTCAGTCACTCAATCATGTCCAACTTTTTGTGACCCCATGGACTGCAGCACGCCAGGCCTCCCTGTCTTTCACCAGCACCCAGAGTTCACTCAAATTCATGTCCATTGAATTGGTGATGTCGTTCAACCATCTCATCATCTATCATCCCCTTCTCCTCCTGCCTACAATCTTTCCCAGCATCAGGGTCTTTTTCAATGAGTCAATTCTTTACATCAAGTGGCCAAATTATTGGAGTTTCAGCTTCAGCATCAGTCTTTCCAAAGAATATTCAGGACTGATTTCCTCTAGGATGGACTGTTTGGATCTCCTAGCTGTCCAGGGATCTAAACCTGTCCAAGGAACTAAACCTGGGCTACATTAAATCCAGTATCAAAATGTCCTCATGAAGAATGAATAAAATTTCTGAACCTCAGACATATGATTCTGGAGTTCTAATCATTTTCCATCACTGACTTGAAAGATGAACAATGTCTGTCTGAATAGCTCCATCTGAAACCCTCTTTTCTGAATTATTCATGCAGGCATGAATTTTGATTGTACAGAATTCATGTAGAACTTGTATCATGAAACTTCAGAATAGAAAGAACCTTGATTTGCCCAAATCCTCACAGTGCGTTGGTAGTTGTGCTAACTGTGAATTCAGCTTCTAAACCTTATACTCTCTGTACTCACCACGTCCTGCCTTGCTCTCTGTTCCACGTTGGCTGGGATAATTCACTTTACTGTACATTGCAAATGTCTCCTGCCAGAATGTTTGACCTGTGAAATGAATCCAAAATCACATCAATAAAGGTTTCATTCCAAACCATTTTTTTAAACTTACAGGTGAAGTTTATTAACCTAATAATTAAATACAGATTATATAATATTTTATGAAAATATATATTTTGTTATTATTCAGCATAACCACAGATTTTCTATATTTTCAAAGATAGTTAGATAATTTTTTTTTTCCTGGGTGAACTGAATAAATTAAAACTTTTACTATTTCTGGTGGATTAGTTTTTTGTCTTTTTTTTTTTTTAAGTTTTTATTGGAGTAGAGTTACTCCACAGTGTTGTGTTAGTTTCTGCTGTCTAGCAAAGTGAATCATAAATATATGAATAAATATATCCCTTCTTTTTGAATTTCCCTCCCATTTAGGTCACCATAGAGCACTGAGTAGAGTGCTCAGTGCTAGACTGTGCTATAGGTTCTTGTTAGTTATCTATTTTGTACATAGTAGTGTATATATGTCAATCCCAGTCTCCCATTCCAAACCATCTTTAATATTTCATTATATCATCTAGGATTCAGAGGACACCAAATTCAACTTCTAAAATTAAAAAATATATATATTTAGAAGAAATTTTAGTAGAAATGAATGTCAATTTCTACTGTTATTTACTATTGTTAGTATTTATAATTTATTTAAAGAAAAATGCTTAAAATTTGAAACATTTGAAAATGACTTGAATAGGCAACCAGAATAAATATTACATCCTTGTACTGTGATCTTCACTTCTCTCAGATACACACACACACACACACACACACACACACACAGCCTTATTTCCCACAGACTGCCAGGAACCTACCCTAGGCCATCACCAATGCATGAAACTCCACCTGCACTCAGGAGCAGGCTGTCCAGACATCCTCACTGAGATCAGCCTGGCACAAAACGGGAAGAGGCAGAGTGCAGGCCCCCATCCACGCTCCTGATTTTTCAGCATCTTCTCCTTCCAGGTCTCCCTGCCTCTCACCCAGCCCGCTGACACAGCTCCTTCCCCCAGCTCCAGCTACCTGAGAAACCTACCTAGTATTTGATTTCTACAGCAAAACACAGTAAAAGTCCAAGAAGGGCTAAGTCAGGCAAAGAGACTGGCAGAAAAAGACGCTGGACTGAGAGCGGACTATGATGATTCTCGTCCCAGCTGTACCCTACTCAGTAGCCGAGCAAGGCTGGGCAGGCACTGTGGCTCTTTCGGCTGAAACAGGAAAATGGATGGGCTGCGCAAGGCTGTTTCAGAACTTGCTCTGATTTGCAACTTTCAAGGTCCAGGGTGCCTGCCCTTTAAACAGAATAAAGAGCCCTCCAGCACGGGGCCTCATCCAACAACTGTGTCCCTTGGCCAAATGCTTCCACAAAAAAGCCACAGAATGTTTGTCATTCGCTTAGGACTTTTGATGAGCTCCTTCTGGTTTGTTTTGCCTTGTTTAAAATATCTAGCCCAACACCAGGGAGTGTGGGGGCAGAGTTAAGTGGGTCCCGCTCTGGCTCCAGACCTCCTCCAGACATTGGCCTGAGTCAGAATGAGTTTATGGGATTTAAAAAAAAAAAAAAAAAAAACTTGCTCAAAAGTAAAATAGCCTCTGAAAAAATTGCTTGCAGTTCACCAAATTAATGGACACATTCAGGAGTCCCTTCACTATAATAGTCATTTCCTCANAAAAAAAAAAAAAAAAAAACTTGCTCAAAAGTAAAATAGCCTCTGAAAAAATTGCTTGCAGTTCACCAAATTAATGGACACATTCAGGAGTCCCTTCACTATAATAGTCATTTCCTCAAAGTGCTGAATTCCACCCTGTACATAATGAAAGAAAAGCAGCAGGCAGATCCCTGCCAGATAACAATGAAAAAGAAAGCTACAGAGGGACCTCACCTATATAGTAGCCGCAAGCACAGATCAGGAGAACTGCCCACCAGCCTATCAGTGCCTGGAGGGCAGGGTTTACCTCTAGGACAGATCCTGGCACAAAGAGGTCCTTGATAAATTTTTGTTGAATGTCTGAATAAACCCATGGGTGGATCAATGAACAGAGAAGAAGCAAGGAAGCACAGTTCAGCAGAGGTTCACCCACCTGTTTTAGTATGAGAAACACAGGTCCTTTTAGCAATAACAGCCAGAGGGTAAGCATTACAGGGCAAGAGAATGAGCATGTTTGCTTGGTGGTGTTTTCACACGTGATGCAGGAGCAGCTGATCCATCCTTCAGCTGGGAAGTAGATAGTGCATGACTACCAGGAGTTCTGGTATAAAAAAAAGCAAGGATCAATTCTCTGTCTTTGCTAGAATTTGAACTTCCACTTGAGGACTCTCTGGGTGCCTGCTCACCCTTTCTTATCTCCTCTACTTACTCCCATATACCTTGTCCTTATTTCTGTGTATCCAATTCTGTGTCCATTATTCCATTTTGTCTTGTTTTGTCAGCTCTGCAGTGTAAGTAAAACCTCAGATTTAAACCTTATGAAGGTGTTTAGGAGATAAAAGGGAATTTGAAGACACTTGCAACCCCACCCACATTGTCATGTGGTAGCAGTCCAATAGAGCTGCTTCCACCAGGAATTGCAAGAGGTGTATGCAGTGGGCCTGCAGGATTCCAATACAGAGAGGCGCTAGGATCACAACAACTTGGGGAGGGATGGAGGAGGAAGGGTTTAAAACTATATGACTCCTTGTGGTTACATTCATGAAGTCTGTGTTTTTTTGTTGTTTTTTTTTACTGGCTTACAAATCATTAAGATAACTGTTACATTAAATAATCTCTTTCACTTGCTTATGACATTTAGAAGAGGAGGCACATACAAAATGCCTTTCATGTCAGCCAGATTGCCCTGAGACCTTCAGCCAAACAAGACAATCTAATCATAGGAGTAAGGAATCCATGTTTTTGTTCATTCGTTCATAACTTATCCATTGCACAAACACTGAGCATCTCTGCTGTACATCAGGAGAAATACAAAGGTGAATAAAACAGGGTTTTGAAATTGAGTTTTTTCTACCTTGAGATTTCACAGTCTATAGCTGATTCCTCTAGGGGTGACTAATTTATTTAACTTCCTCCAAATATGTTTATAAAGATGGGTGGAGAAAGCTAAACTCAAAAGGTGTAGATTCAAATCTTGGCTCTGTCACAGTGATGTTTCATATATGGCAAATTTCTTAACCTTTCTAAGCTTTAGTTTATTCGTCTTTAATGATGATAACTATCTCATAGGACTGTTATGTTTGCTTGAAAAAAAAAAAACAAGCATAAAATGCATAGAACAGTCTTTGCAACAGTTTTTACAACAGTAAATATTGCAAATTAGTCATTCAATTTTGTAAATAATTCCTGGGAGGAATTCAATCAAAGTTAATTTGTTCCTTCTAGTATCCTCTGTTCCTCTGACCATTTTTCCTAGCTTTGTACTTTTAGTACTCTTAGTGAATCTGACCTCCTTCTCCCAAATAAGTTTGACTCTCATATGCTGTTTTATGTACTGCAGCTGTTCTTTGCTTTTGACACACGCCAATATGAAACTTTCAAATGAGCTAACTCTGACTTTGTTTTATACATTAGTACTAATAAAACCTGACATTTATTAACTCAAACCTAGCCAAGTTGCAGGCACAATGCAGCGTTTTACCTGTGTCACCTCACTTAATTCTTTTAAGAGCTCTATGAAGTAGGTGCTATATCGCATCTGCTTTTACAGCTGAGGAACACAGAGATTAAGGAGTTTGCCCAAAGGTATGCTCCTGGTCAGAAGGGAAGGTAAGATTCTGGAACTCCGGCAGCCTGGTTCCAGAGGCCACCCTCTTAACCACTACATTCAGTTCAGTTCAGTTCAGTTGCTCAGTCGTGTCCGACTCTTTGCGACCCCATGAATCGCAGCACGCCAGGCCTCCCTGTCCATCACCATCTCCCGGAGTTCACTCAGACTCACGTCCATCGAGTCCATGATGCCATCCAGCCATCTCATCCTCGGTCATCCCCTTCTCCTCCTGCCCCCAATCCCTCCCAGCATCAGAGTCTTTTCCAATGAGTCAACTACTTCTAATCTAATCATTTTCCCTGAATCCACACTCCACCACTGCTGGCAAGGAAGGGGCTCTGTTCCTCCAGTCTGCACTAACTGCTCAGGAAACTTTCTATCTGGGTGGATATTAGTATTTCAGCTTCACTTGTATGAAGAAAGAGATTGGACAACTTTCTCTAATTGTTGGTCAGCTTGCAGAGGAGACAGAGTTTTTGGTCTATGAAGACATTGGACCTTCTCTACACTTGCCCAGTCTACCACAGGAGATAAGAAGCCTTAGGCCTTGCTCTGCATGGAAGATGTCAGTTCTTTAGAACTAAGATAGCAGATTTCTGTCTCCAGAACAAGATGATGATGACCTTAGCTAGTTTTGTGGACCAAGTAAATAAACCTGAAATATCAATTTCTGGGAAAAAATATTTGACTCTAACCTTTACAGACACATAGGGAAACCCTATTTAGGATTAGTGCCCATGGCACTCTTGTCCACTTCTAGTCATTTTGACTGACCCTTTCTTCTTCAGATTGTAATTTGACACTAGAAATATTTCCTCGCCCTTTGTTCCAGGATTCCAAATTAATAGGTTTGGACTGCTTAGAAAAAGAAAACAGAGCGTCCTTAACTCTATGAAGACTATGAGTTAGCATCTGGAACTGCTCCTTGCTTTTGTGGATGCCTGATCTCTTGGGCTAATGTTTATTCTACCAGCTGCCCTTTTTTTAACATGCCCAGCCTCCCAAGAGCCAGATAAAAAAGCTCTATGTCCACCTGCTTTTCCACTCAGAACTGTCTCCTGGCTCCATTTCTCATCATCTTCTCCAAACTGCTTTCTTATTAGCTATCAGTCTCCATGTTCTTTAAATGTCACTAGGCTCCCATCATTGCTAGTTCTCCTTTGAAATGGCATCTTGATTTCATGCTGGATCTCATTAAATATGCCTTTGAGGGAGTATTTTGGTAAATACCTCCATCAAAAGGCTTCAGATCCTTGACATTATAGCTATGTCTTTGGCTTTCCTGTGACTTTAGACACTAACTGAATGCTGTAGTCTCTACTGGTTAACTCTAATCCAGGGCATTGATTCCATGTGATGAGTTGCATCTAGTGTGAGCAGACATTAAGCTTTCATGTGGCAGGGACTTCCTTTCTTCCTTTCACTTTTAACTAACTTAATTCCTCTGTTTTTAAAAATTGAAATATAGTTGATTTACAATATTATATTAGTTTCAGGTATATTACATAGTGATTTCACATTTGTATACATTACACAAATAGCATCAACCTAGTTATCATCTATCCCCATATAAAATGATTACATTATTAACTGTATTCCTTATGCTGTATATTGCATCCCATGGCTTATTTATTTTCTAACTAGTAGTCTGCACCTGTTAGTCCTTTTCACCTATTTAATTCAACTCTCACCCCCCTTCTCTCTGGTAATCACCCATTTGTTCTCTATGTCTATGGGTCTGGTTTTGTTTTTGTTTGGGTCTGGTTTGTAGAACCACTAGATTCTACATCTAAGTGGTTATATTGTATTTGTTTTTTGGTCTGGTTTATTTCACTTAGCATAATGCTGTCTAGAGCTATTTATATTCTTACAAATAGCAAGATTTTAAGTTTTATGGTTGAATAATATTCTATTGGGCTTCCTTGTAGCTCATTCAGTAAAGAATCCGCCTGCACTGCAGGCGACCCAAGTTCGATCCCTGATTTAGGAAGATCCCCTGGAGAAGGAAATGGCAACCCACTCCAGTAGCCTTGCTTGGAAAATCCCATGGACAGAGCAGCCTGGTGGGCTGCAGTCCATGGGGTCGCAAAGAGTTGGGCATGACTGAGTGACTAATACTATTTAGGACTTCCCTGGTGGCTCAGACAGTAAAGCGTCTGTCTACAATGCAGGAGACCCGGGTTCGATCCCTGGGTCGGGATGATTCCCCTGGAGAAGGAAATGGCAATCCACTCCAGTACTATTTCCTGGAAAATCCCATGAACAGAGGAGCCTGGTAGGCTACAGTCCATGGGGTGGCAAAGAGTCAGACATGACTGAGCGACTTCACTTCAATATTCCATATATATATATATATATATATATATATATATACACCATATCTTCTTTATCCATTCATCTAGCAATAAGCATTCAGGTTGCTTCCATATTTTGACTATTGTAAATATGCTGCAATAAACATTGGGGTGCCTATATCTTTTCAAATTAGTGTTTTTACTTTCTGCAAGTAAATAATCAGAAGTGAAATTGCTGAATCATATAGTAGTTCTATTTTTACTTTTCTGTGGCTCCTCCATACTGTTTTACACAGTGGGTACACCAATTTACAGTCCCCTTAACAGTGAATTCAATGAAG
>SJYX01022776.1:349179-375246 GCA_006410675.1 Oreotragus oreotragus
GCTGTATATTGTTACTCTGCTTATTTAACTTATATTTAGAGAATCCCAGGGATGGGGGAGCCTGGTGGGCTGCCGTCTATGGGGTCACACAGAGTCGGACACGACTGAAGTGACTTAGCAGCAGCAGCAGCAGAGTACATCATGAGAAACACTGGGCTGGAGGAAGCTCAAGCTGGAATCATGATTGCTGGGAGAAATATCAATAACCTCAGATATGCAGATGACACCACGCTTATGGAAGAAAGTGAAGAAGAACTAAAGAGCCCTCAATGAAAGTGAAAGAGGAGAGTGCAAAAGTTGGCTTAAAGCTCAACATTCAGAAAACGAAGATCATGGCATCTGGTCCCATCACTTCATGGGAAATAGATGGGGAAACAGTGGAAACAGTGGCTGACTTTATATTTCTGGGCTACAAGTCAATGCAGATGGTGACTGCAGCCATGAATTGAAAAGACAGTTACTCCTTGGAAGGAAAATTATGACCAACCTAGATGGCATATTGAAAAGCAGAGACATTACTTTGCCAACAAATGTCGGTCTAGTCAAGGCTATGGTTTTTCCAGTGGTCATGTATGGATGTCAGAGTTGGACTATAAAGAAAGCTGAGCGCTGAAGAATTGATGCTTTTGAACTGTGGTGTCGGAAAAGACTCTTGAGAGTCCCTTGGACTGCAAGGAGATACAACCAGTCCATCCTAAAGGAGATCAGTCCTGGGTGTTCATTGGAAGGACTGATGTTGAAGCTGAAACTCCAAAACTTTGGCCACCTGATGCAAAGAACTGACTCATTTGAAAAGACCCTGATACTGGGAAAGATTGCAGGCTGGAGGAGAAGGGGCCGACAGAGAATGAGATGGTTGGAAGGCATCACCAACTTGATGGACATGGGTTTGGGTGGTCTCTTGGAGTTGGTAATGGACAGAGAGGCCTGGCGTGCTGTGGTTCACGGGGTCGCAAAGAGTCAGACATGACTGAGGGACTGAACTGACTGACTGACTGTAATGATAAAAAGATGAGCCCTGCCAATGAGGAATTCGTGGTCCAGAAGGGGAGAGGGAGACTTAGTAAGGAAGTCATTACATTATTGGAGTAAACAAGTACTCAACACACAAGGGTGAAGTAAATATCCCCCAAGACTGTTTACTTAATAATAATAAAAGAACAAGTCCCTTTTAGACTTCTGGAGGCACCCTTCACATGGGTTCTCATGGGTGTATTTTTCATTAATTCCACAACCACTGAGGGCCGAGTCCTGCTGATCCAAGCCCTTCCAAGATATTAATAGAACTTCCCTCAGTTCAGCTGGCTTCAAGTAAACCAGGAGAGAGTATTCTGCACTCAATCTCCCTCCACCAATCCTTCCACCCTCTAAACTCCTAGGGTTCTAGAAAAAGCAATATCTGAGGTCAAATCAGATAGTTCCTTACAGAGACAGGGTCTCCACTATGTATGGATGATTTCAACGGAATTTTGCCCAAGGGCTACAAATGGAACTCTAAGAGATGAACTCAAAGTCTCGTCCTTCTACGATGATTTAAGTTCACTGGGCTTGGGTTAACAATAGTAAACATTATTTCCAATCTCTTTAGTTTTGTACAAAGGATGGAAAGAAAAGAACTAATACACAAAAGGCTTTTTTTAAAGCTCAGCTTTAAGATGGCAAGAAGGAAATATAGAGGGGAAATATCTTTTAATTTTATGTTAAAAGCAGAAAGAAGAAGTGTCTTCAGCTTTGAAGAACAGAGGAATCACAGCACTACACAAAATTTTTAAAAATAACTCATATAATCTTATTAGCAGCAACATTTTTAGGATAAAACTTACAGCTGATGGTATATCTAATAACTCCTTGCTGCCCTAGGGGGAAAAATATTTTATTGTTTAACTTTTATTTATGTCTCTCTTCCCTTTTATTCTTAAAGCACATCTTATCCTCACTAATCAAGTAAAAATAGTTTATCTCTTTTTTTTGATGACACAAATGGAATATAATTTATATACCTAATCTTCTTGTTCCTCCCTGTAGTATCTGGCGTGTTTCATTGCACATTTATTTGCTTATCAATAAAGAAGATATTTTCACTTGGGACCAGAAAAAGACATTAGTTTATTTATTCATCTTCCACAGAGAGAACCAACTCCTACCAGAGATCATAAAATATTTGGATACTGAACGTGTAAGTGCTCTTCCAAATGTTCATATTCAATTTGAGGAAAAGTTTATTTGATAAGTTTGGTCAAATGCCTAATGGAATAATGCAAAGGAAGTAAAGATCTGAAGGGAAAAAACATTGAGAGGTAATGAAAAGGTAGAGACTAAGATTCAGATCTCAAAAAAAGCACTAAATTTATACTTATAAAACACTTTCCAGAGCTTTGCTAACCAGGTTGCATACAGTGCTTTGAAAATCTAAAGGGATACAATTTTCTAAGGCAGAGTTTCTCAGAGTATGACCTGACCCTCCCACTCCCTCCCCCATCAGAACCAAAAAGTGCTGAGATTCTAAGGTCCAACTCCTAATATTTTTTGGAAATCCACAAATTATTGGAAAAATACTCAAAACTAGGACAAGAATTCCAATCTGCAAAGGACACACAAACCCCATTTTCTTTACCATAAAATTTATGTTAGTTTGGTAAATGGATGAAGATCACCTAAAACACATCAGCCTTCAAGGAGCAGTAAAGCCCCTGAGTGCTTGAAATTCATCCTGCCCCTTTCACAAGAGGTGCATAGACACTGTTCTATGGCCCCACACACCAGATGCTTCTTTCTGTCAGAACTAACCCTCTTATCCTAGTCACAGCACAGCACAAGGCTATCCAGTGAGATAGTCTATATTCATACCTGCTAGAGACTTACAGACTAATCAGATTCTCACTGCTGATGGGGCTGGGAGATGAGAAAAATGGAGAGAAGCAGACAAACCCAAGTGTGCCAGGAACATCCCTCTCTTTGTTTAAGTTGCTGGTGGAAGACTTTCTGATTCTTTGTAGCTGAATGCACTTCTGACTGATACTACTTGCATTTTAGTGAATACCACTGAAATATAGTTTCATATTTTATTAGTACAGATAACACTAATGATACAGCCCTTATCAAAGACAAAATTATTAAGAACAGAATTGAACAGATGACATTTGGGAAAAGACGTCAGCAAAGTCTCCTAAAGGAATCAGAAGAAGTGAAGTGAAGTCACTCAGTCGTGTCCGACTCTTTGCGACCCCATGGACTGTAGCCTACTAGGCTCTTCTGTCCATGGGATTTTCCAGGCAATAGTCCTGGAGTGGATTGCCATTTCCTTCTCCAGGGGATCTTCCCAACCCAGGGATCGAACCCGGGTCTCCTGCATTGTAGACAGACGCTTTACCATCTGAGCCATCTTAGAGTCTTAGAGACTCCAAATATTCTGCAATATAAGCATACTTTCATAAAGCAAACTGTATGTTACTATATAACTGGTAGTAGAGAAGCATGTTGTTACTCATGAGTCTTAGCAGAAGCCCAGCATAGAGAAGGGCTTGCTTAAAAGCATGGAGACAGCACAGTGAAATTACTACAATTAGTTAGTAGACTGAGACAACTATGCAGCTGCAGATATGGGCTCTCCTCCACAAAAAAGGAAAAATGACTCCAAGGATGAAGTCAGCAGCCCGGAGGGTAGAGCTGGAGCTACGGAAAAGGATTCTCAGGCTTTGCATCCCAATGAAGGAAGAGTCAACCTGTGTCCGGCTGAATTTCAGATTTGCTATGGATCAGTGACCTTTGAGTACCTCTTTGCTTCCTTCTTTTTGAAAAGCAATGTCTACTCTGATTAGTCTATGCCTGTGTGGTTGTACCTTTAAGTTGCAGTATTTGGATTGAGAGAAAGTGTACTCAAGGACCTATGCTTAAGCAATTGCCCCTGAGGGAACTTCCCATGCTGTGGATCAGTGACCTTTGAGTACCTCTTTGCTTCCTTCTTTTTGAAAAGCAATGTCTACTCTGATTAGTCTATGCCTGTGTGGTTGTACCTTTAAGTTGCAGTATTTGGATTGAGAGAAAGTGTACTCAAGGACCTATGCTTAAGCAATTGCCCCTGAGGGAACTTCCCTGGTGGTCCAGTGGTTAAGACTTGGCCCTTCCAGTGCAGGGAGTGTGGATTTGATCCCTGCTCTGGGAACTAAGATCCCACATGCACTGCAGCAGGGTCGAAAAAAAATTTTTTTAGGTTAAAAAAAAATTGCACCTGAGGAGCCTCATTCATACCTGGACCTAATTTAGATGAAGCATCCTGGACACTGAGCTGATGTTATAAAGGTCTGGAACTTTGAGGATGTTCATTATGAGCTGAGGATATTTTGCATGTCAGAGAATGTAAATAATTTTGTACCAGAAGGCAGACCATGTTGGCTTAAAATATGTTCACACGTTCTCTTAGGTTCTCCAAGAGTGGGGCCTAGTTCCCCAAGCTTTGAGTGTGAGTTGAACATAGTGAATCATTTCAAAAGAATAAAATAAGGTAAAAGTGACAATATGAGTCAGAAATACTATAGAAAGTAGATATGATAGTTCCAACAGTGTTAAAATCTGGGGTTATGTAGGCAATCTCAGTTCAGTTCAGTTCAGTTCATTAGCTCAGTCGTGTCCGACNATTCTCTTAGGTTCTCCAAGAGTGGGACCTAGTTCCCCAAGCTTTGAGTGTGAGTTGAACATAGTGAATCATTTCAAAAGAATAAAATAACGTAAAAGTGACAATATGAGTCATAAATACTATAGAAAGTAGATATGATAGTTCCAACAGTGTTAAAATCTGGGGTTATGTAGGCAATCTCAGTTCAGTTCAGTTCAGTTCAGTCGCTCAGTTGTGTCCTACTCTTTGCGACCCCATGAATCGCAGCATGCCAGGCCTCCCTGTCCATCACCACCTCCCAGAGTTCACTTAGAGTCACGTCCATCGAGTCCGTGATGCCATCCAGCCATCTCATCCTCGGTTGTCCCCTTCTCCTCCTGCCCACAATCCCTCCCATCATCAGGGTCTTTTTCAGTGAGTCAGTTCTTCTCATTGGGTGGGCAAAGTATTGGAGTTTCAGCTTCAACATCAATCCTTCCAATGAGTATTCAGGACTGATTTCCTTTAGGATGGACTGGTTGGATCTCCCTGCTGTCCAAGGGACTCTCAAGAGTCTTCTCCAACACCACAGTTCAAAAGCATCAATTCTTCGGCGCTCAGCCTTCTTCACAGTCCAACTCTCACATCCATACATGACCACTGGAAAAACCATAGCCTTGACTAGACGGACCTTTATTGGCAAAGTAATGTCTCTGCTTTTGAATATGCTATCTAGGTTGGTCATAACTTTTCTTCCAAGGAGTAAGCGTCTTTTAATTTCATGGCTGCAGTCACCATCTGCAGTGATTTTGGAGCCCCCCAAAATAAAGTCTGACACTGTTTCCACTGTTTCCCCATCTATTTCCCATGAAGTGATGGGACCGGATGCCATGATCTTCGTTTTCTGAATGTTGAGCTTTAAGCCAACTTTTTCACTCTCCTCTTTCACTTTCATCAAGAGGCTTTTTAGTTCCTCTTCACTTTCTGCCATAAGGGTGGTGTCATCTGCATATCTGAGGTTATTGATATTTCTCCCGGCAATCTTGATTCCAGCTTGTGTTTCTTCCAGTCCAGCGTTTCTCATGATGTACTCTGCATATAAGTTAAATAAGCAGGGTGACAATATACAGCCTTGACGTACTCCTTTTCCTATTTGGAACCAGTCTGTTGTTCCATGTCCAGTTCTAACTGTTGCTTCCTGACCTGCATACAGATTTCTCAAGAGGCAGGTTAGGTGGTCTGGTATTCCCATCTCTTTCAGAATTTTCCACAGTTTATTGTGATCCACACAGTCAAAGGCTTTGGCATAGTCAATAAAGCAGAAATAGATGTTTTTCTGGAACTCTCTTGCTTTTTCCATGATCCAGCGGATGTTGGCAATTTGATCTCTGGTTCCTCTGCCTGTTCTAAAACCAGCTTGAACATCAGGGAGTTCACGGTTCACATATTGCTGAAGCCTGGCTTGGAGAATTTTGAGCATTACTTTACTAGCGTGTGAGATGAGTGCAATTGTGCGGTAGTTTGAGCATTCTTTGGCATTGCCTTTCTTTGGAATTGGAATGAAAACTGACCTTTTCCAGTCCTGTGGCCACTGCTGAGTTTTCCAAATTTGCTGGCATATTGAGTGCAGCACTTTCACAGCATCATCTTCCAGGATTTGAAACAGCTCAACTGGAATTCCATCACCTCCACTAGCTTTGTTCTTAGTGATGCTTTCTAAGGCCCACTTGACTTCACATTCCAAGATGTCTGGCTCTAGATTAGTGATCACATCCTCATGATTATCTGGGTCGTGAAGATCTTTTCTGTACAGTTCTTCTGTGTATTCTTGCCACCTCTTCTTAATATCTTCTGCTTCTGTTAGGTCCATACCATTTCTATCCTTTATCGAGCCCATCTTTGCATGAAATGTTCCCTTGGTATCTCCAATTCTCTTGAAGAGATCTCTAGTCTTTCCCATTCTGTTGTTTTCCTCTATCTCTTTGCATTGATTGCTGAAGAAGGCTTTCTTATCTCTTCTTGCTATTCTTTGGAACTCTGCATTCAGATGCTTATATCTTTTCTTTTCTCCTTTGCTTTTCGCCTCTCTTCTTTTCAGTGCTATTTGTAAGGCTTCTCCAGACAGCCATTTTGCTTTTTTGCATTTCTTTTCCATGGGGATGGTCTTGATCCCTGTCTCCTGTACAATGTCACGAACCTCATTCCATAGTTCATCAGGAACTCTGTCTATCAGATCTAGGCCCTTAAATCTATTTCTCACTTCCACTGTATAATCATAAGGGATTTGATTTAGGTCATACCTGAATGGTCTAGCGGTTTTCCCTACTTTCTTCAATTTAAGTCTGAATTTGGAAATAAGGAGTTCATGATCTGAGCCACAGTCAGCTCCTGGTCTTGTTTTTGTTGACTGTATAGAGCTTCTCCATCTTTGGCTGCAAAGAATATAATCAATCTGATTTCGGTGTTGACCATCTGGTGATGTCCATGTGTAGAGTCTTCTCTTGTGTTGCTGGAAGAGGGTGTTTGCTATGACCAGTGCATTTTCTTGGCAAAACTCTATTAGTCTTTGCCCTGCTTCATTCCGCATTCCAAGGCCAAATTTGCCTGTTACTCCAGGTGTTTCTTGACTTCCTACTTTAGCATTCCAGTCCCCTATAATGAAAAGGACATCTTTTTTGGGTGTTAGTTCTACAAGGTCTTGTAGGTCTTCATAAAACCGTTCAACTTCAGCTTCTTCAGCATTACTGGTTGGGGCATAGACTTGGATAACTGTGATATTGAATGGTTTGCCTTGGAAACGAACAGAGATCATTCTGTCGTTTTTGAGATTGCATCCAAGTACTGCATTTCGGACTCTTTTGTTGACCATGATGGCTACTCCATTTCTTCTGAGGGATTCCTGCCCGCAGTAGTAGATATAATGGTCATCTGAGTTAAATTCACCCATTCCAGTCCATTTTAGTTCGCTGATTCCTAGAATGTCGACGTTCACCCTTGCCATCTCTTGTTTGACCACTTCCAATTTGCCTTGATTCATGGACCTGACATTCCAGGTTCCTATGCAATATTGTTCTTTACAGCATCGGATCTTGCTTCTATTACCAGTCACATGCACAACTGGGTATTGTTTTTGCTTTGTGTGTAGGCAATCTAGAATTCTAAAATTGTCAAGACTGTCGATTAAGTATGATAGCAGAATAAAGATATTTCAGATTCACAAAACCTCAGAATATTTGTATTCACTCATGATTAGGAAGTCAACTGAGGATGTACTCTAGCAAAAGATAGAAGAGAAGAGAAATAAATAAAGAAGATAATTAATAATAGCTAACATTTACTAAGTGCTTATTTTATGCCAGGCACTGTGGTGAGTCTTATTCATGTATTATTCCATTTGCCACCTGACAATCCTATGAAGAATATACTATTACTACCTTATAGAATAGGAGATTGAGTTATAAAGGAGCCAACTAAGTTACCTATGTTATTGGTAAGTTGTAGAACTAAGATCTAAGCCTGGGCATTCTGTCTGACTCTAGAGCCCATGATCTTAAACACTCCCTATCTTTCCAGGTAGTCATGTTACCATGAAACATGGGATCAAGTCAGGACAGCAGCAAAGGAAATCTTCAGGATGAAAGCTAAGAACCAGGACTATCATCATCAGTGCAATAAACTGGGGCAGGAGAAGAGAAGAAATGAGACAACTCTAGGAGGAAAAGATGACTTCATAGATAGCATGATCTGAGAACATTAAGAGAGTGCAAGGAAACAAAGAGCAGTTAGAAAATCAAGGAAAATTTAAAAAATATATCGTAAGATGGACAATCGCTGCACCCAATCAGGGCCCAGCGAGATGGCTCTTGCAAAGGAGGGTGGTGAAAGGAAAAAGCTGGTTCTCCATCAACAAGGTGGTGACTAGAGAATATACAACCAAAATTCACAAGTGCATCCATGGAGTGGGGTTCAAGAAGCAGGCCCCTTGGGCACATAAAGAAATCCAGAAATTTGCCATGAAGGAGATAGGAACTTAAGATGTGCACATTGATTCCAAGCTCTACTGGGCCAAAGGAAAAAGGAATGTCCCATACTGTAACCACATGTGGTTTTCCAGAAAAAGTAATGAGGATGAAGACTGACCAAATAAGCTTTATACGTTGTTTACCTACATACCTGTCTGTCACCACTTTTAAAAATCCACAGACAGTTAACTGACAAACAACTGCTGCTGTTGCTGCTAAGTCACTTCAGTCGTGTCCGACTCTGTGTGACCCCATAGACGGCAGCCAATGATATGGGGTGGGAGGTGGGAGGGGGGTTCAGGATTGGGAACTCATGTACACCCATGGCAGATTCATTTCTTAAATAAATAAATAAATAAATAAACAGAGGCATTTGGGGAGAAAAAAAAATCCACAGACAGTTAATGTGGAAAAGAATTAACTGTGATTGTTGAATAAAGTTATAGAACTGCCTTCACATCTTGATTTTCCTTTTCAAGTTCCAACATAAAGGCCTGCATATCTTTAAGCAGTTTCCAGTTACAGGATCATCTGGAGAATTTCTTAAGGACTGTGCTTGGACCTCTTCTCCCCAGTCCCTGAAGTTTCTGAATATTTGGACAGGAACTAGGCAGGTGTTGCAAGGTGTTTTTGAAGTGCAACCTGGCTTGAGAATGACTATCCCAACTATAGTTGGGACACTGGGGGGTATTAATGTTAATGTTTTTACATATATGTCTTGTTGATTTTAAGATTAACAGTTTTCCAGAAACTGGCATGTAGAAATTAACTGCTATTTTTCACATTTTAACAAACTTACATGATATGTTTCATAGTCTTAGGTTTAATTAAACATGCACAGTTCCTTTTTAGTTCGCCTACTTGCAGTGGCCCCATGAGGTATTTTTAGTCCTGGTTTACATGAAGGAAAAGCTCAACAGTAACCTTTAAGAAAAGTTACTAACAAAATCTGCTAAATTCAACCTGAAAGCAAGGTGTTTATACCACTGACATGAATTAACCGCCATAAAGAGATCCCCTTTTGAAGCCCTGTTGATGACAGTAGTGAGGCTGGGGGCCACTTGGAGTGTAACGCACTATTCTTCTATGAAAATAGGGGGTGGGGACATCTCCAGATTACCATTCACTGGCACAATCCAGACCCTAGACACTAAGCAGACCAAGAGAATAGAAAAATTTCTTATTAAAAAAGCTTGGAGGCCAAAAAAAGAAAAATATCCACAAGATGGTCTTAGTCTGAATGAACCAACGAAAATATGGCATGTTTTAAAGCATTGATGGTATATAGTGAAAAAGAATCCATTTCACCTTGACACTAAGGATGTCCTCATTCAAGAGGTACAAGTGTTGCAAACATGGATTAGTAATTCTAAGATTTGAATGCTATTTACACAGTCATAAGAACAGAAACCATTTATCAGTTTTCAACTTTTTAAATTAAACTCTGCACAATTAAAAAAAAAGACTTGATTGCAGGGAAGAATAAAATACTAACAACAATGAAAGAAGTACAAAGCTGATACTAGGTGGAGGATAAATAAAAAATTCACAAAGGATAAAGGAGACATCTTACAATGTAGGAAGTAAAAAAAGGATAGAACATGTAAGAGATTTAAGTACCTAGCTTAAAATTACATAATGTGATGGTTAATTTTATGTTTCAATTTGGCTAGGCCACAGAGGGCCCAGATATTTGGTTAAACATTATTTCTGGTGCATCTGTGGTGATGTTTCTGGATAAGAATAACATTTGAATAAGTAGACAGAGTAAAGCAGAGTGCCCTCTGAAATGTCAGTGTCACTGTTCAGTCATTCAGTTGTATCTGACTCCTTGTGACCCCATGGACTGCAGCAAGCCAAGCCTCCACCGCCTTCATTATCTCCTGGAGTTTGCTCACACTCACATCCATTGAGTCAATGATGCCATCCAACCATCTCATCCTCTGCTGCCCGCTTCTCCTCCTGCCCTCAATCTTTCCCAGAATCAGGGTCTTTTCCAATGAGTTGGCTCTTTGCATCAGCTGCCCAATGCATTAGAGCTTTAACTTCAGCATCAGTCCTTCCTATGAATATTCAGGACTGATTTCCTTTAGGATTGACTGGTTTGATCTCCTTGCCATTCAAGAGACTCTCAAGAGTCTTCTGCAGCACCACATTTTGAAAGCATCAGTTCTTTGGCCTTCAGCCTTCTTTATGGTCCAACACTCACAACTGTACATGACTACTGGAAAAACCATAGCTTTGACTAGACCGACTTTTGTCGGCAAAGTGATGTCTCTGCTTTTTAATATCGCTCTCTAGGTTTGTTACAGCTTTTCTTTCAAGGAGCAAGCATCTTTTAATTTCATGGCTGCAGTCACTGTCCACAGTGAATTTGGACCCCAAGAAAATAAAATCTATCACTGTTTCCATTTTTTTCCTCATCTATTTGCCATGAAGTGATGGGACTGGATGCCATGATCTTCATTTTTTAAATGCTGAGTTTTAAGCCAGATTTTTCACTCTTCTCTTTCACATTCAAGAGGCTCTTTAGTTCCTCTTTGCTTTCTGCCTTTGGGTGGTATTGTCTGCATATCTGAGGTTATTGATATTTCTCCCAGCAATCTTGATTCCAGCTTGGGATTCATCCAGCCTGGCATTTCACATGAAATACTCTGCATATAAGTTAAATAAGCAGGGTGACATACAGCCTTGATGTACTCCTTTCCCAGTTTTGAACCATTCAAATTGTTCCATGTCTGGTCCTAACTGTCGCTTCTTAATCTGCATACAGGTTTCTCAGGAGGCAGGTAAGGTGGTCTGGTATTTCTGTCTCTTTCAGAATTTTCCACAGTTTGTTGTGATCCACACAGTGAAAGGCTTTAGCATAGTTGATGAAACAGAAATAGATGTTTTTCTGTAATTCCCTTGATTTTTCTATGATCCAACAGATGTTGGCAAATTGATCTCTGGTTCCTCTGCCTTTTCTTGGAAAGAAGTAAAACTGTCACTGTTTGCAGATGACATAATATACAACATAGAAAATCCTAAAGACACCACCAAGAAACTAATAGAGCTCATCAATGGATTTGACAAAGTTGCAGGACACAAAATTAATATACATTAAATGTGTTGCATTTCTATATACTAACAACAAACTATCAGAAAAAGAAATTAAAAAAATAATTCCATTTATAATCACATCAAAAAGAACAAAATACCTAGGAATAAATCTAATTAAAGAAAATCCTAAAGACACCACCAAGAAACTAATAGAGCTCATCAATGGATTTGGCAAAGTTGCAGGACACAAAATTAATATACATTAAATGTGTTGCATTTCTATATACTAACAACAAACTATCAGAAAAAGAAATTAAAAAAATAATTCCATTTATAATCACATCAAAAAGAACAAAATACCTAGGAATAAATCTAATTACGGAGGCAAAACAACTGTTCTCAGAAAACTATAAGACATTGGTTAAAGAAACTGAAGATGAACAGATGGGAGAATCTACTGTATTCACGGATTGGAAAAATAATATTGTTAAAATGAGCATACTACCCAAAGCAATCTAAAGATTCAATAAAATCCCTATCAAAATACTAATACCAATGGCATATTTCACAGAGTTTGTATGGAAACACAAAAGACTCTGAATGATCAAAACAATCTCGAGAAAGAAGAACAAAGCTGGAGGTATCATGCTCCCTGATTGTGAACTATACTACAAAGCTACAGTAATCAAACAATATGGTACTGGCCAAACAACAACAACAACAACAATAAAGCAGACACACAGCTCTATGGAACACAATAAAGAGTGCAGAAATGAACCCACACTTAAATGGGCAATTACTCTATGACAAAGGCAAAAAAATAGAATGAGGTAAAGGCGGCTCCTTTAATAAATGCTTGGAAAAACTAGGCATTTACATGAAAAAGAGTCAAACTAGGCCATTTCTCACATCATATACAAAAATTAATTCAAATGGTTTAAAGACTTAAATGCAAGTCCTGAAGCCATAAAATTTATGGAAGAAAACACAGGTAGTATGCTCTTTGACATCAGTCTTAGTAATATTTTTTGAATATGTCTCCTAAGGCAAGGGCAACAAAAGCAAAATAACAAATGGGACTACATCAAACCAAAAAGATTTTGCACAGTGAATCAGTCAGTTCAGTTCAGTCACTCAGTCATATCTGAACCGCAGCACACCAGGCTTCCCTGTCCACCATCAACTCCCGGACTTCACCCAAACCCATGTCCATTGAGTTGGTGATGCCATCCAACCATCTCATCCTCTGTCATCCCCTTCTCCTCCTGCCCCTAATCTTTCCCAACATCAGAGTCTTTTCAAACGAGTCAGTTCTTCACATCAGGTGGCCAAAGTATTGGAGTTTCAGCTTCAACATCAGTCCTTCCAATGAATATTCACGACTGATTTCCTTTAGGATGGACTGGTTCGATCTCCTTGCAGTCCAAGGGACTCTCAAGAATCTTCTCCAACAACACAGTTCAAAAGCATCAATTCTTCGGTGCTCAGCTTTCCTTATAGTCCGACTCTCACATCCATACATGACCACTGGAAAAACCATAACCTTGACTAGATGGACCTTTGTTGACAAAGTAACATCTCGCTTTTCAATATGCTGTCTAGGTTGGTCATAACTTTCTTTCCAAGGAGTAAGCGTCTTTCAATTTCACGGCTGTAATCACCATTTACAGTGATTTTGGAGCCCAGAAAAATAAAGTCAACCACTGTTTCCCCATCTATTTATCATGAAGTGATGGGACTGAATGCCATGATCTATCAACAAAAGGAGAAGGCTGCTTACTGAATGGGAGAAGATATTTGCAAACACTATATAATGAGGAATCAATATACCAAATATATAAATAGTTCATGCAACTCAACATTAAAAAATAATTTAAAATAGGCAGAGAAACTACACATTTTTCCAAAAACACACAGATGGCCAACAGGCACATGGACTGATGCTCAATGTGACTCATCATTAAAGAAAAGTAAACCAAAACCACAATGAGCTATCACCTTACAATTGTCAGAATGACTATTATCAATAAAGATAAAAAAGAACAAGTGTTGGTGATGATATGGAGAAAAAGGAATCCTGGTATACTGTTACTGGCAATTTAATGGTGCAGCTGCTACGGAAAACAACATAGATACTCCTCAAAAAATTAAAACCAGAATTACTACATGATCCAGCAATTCTACTCTTGAGTATTAATCCAAAGAAAGCAAAAACATTAACTAGAAAAGATAGAAAAGATATATGTATCCCTATGTTCATTGTTGCATTATTTAAAATAGTCAAGATATGGCAGTAGCCTAAGTGTCTATCAATAGATGATTGCATAAAGTAGGTTATGGTGTATATATGATCGAATATTAGTCAGCTATAAAAAATAATCTTTCCTTTTGTGACAACATACCCTAGAGGATATTATGCTAAGTGAAGTGAGTTAATAAAGGAAGACAAAAACAATTTTCCTTATCTGTGAAATCTAAAAAGTAAAACAAATAAATCAATATAACAAAGCAGAAAGAGATTTATAGACACAGACAACAAGTAGCTGCCAGAGGGTGGGAGGTGAGGGAAGGAGAGGAAAAGGTAAGGAAGGTTAAGATATATAAGTTTCCAGTTGTAAAACAAGTCACAGGTATGAAGTGTACATGTGGCAAATAGAGTCAATAATTATGTTTATATGGTGAAAGATGGTTATTAGATTTATCATGGTGATCATTTTGAAATGTAAAAAAATATTAAACCACTGTTGTGCAATAGGAACTAACATAGTATAGGCCAACTATATTGCAAAAATAAACAAATTGATAAACCCTGAATATTCATTGGAAGGACTGATGCTGAAGCTGAAGCTCCAATACTTTGGCCACCTAATGTGAAAAGCCAGCTCACGGAAAAGACCCTGATGTTGGGAAAGACTGAGGGCAAGAGAAGGGGGGTGACAGAAGATGAGATGGTTGGAAGGCATCACTGACTCAATGGACATGAGTTTGAGCAAACTCTAGGAGACAGTGAAGGACAGGGAAACCTGGCATGCTGCAGTCCATGGGGTCGCAAAGAGTTGGACATGACTGAGCAAATGAACAACAGTAATAGTGAATGCTTTAAATCACAAGATCTTAGCAGTGGGTCCAAGAACTACAGTCATTTAGGAAGAGATGAGTGTAAGTGATAATCTGCAATATCCACAACAGTAATATGATATGGAAATACTTTTGAGTTTTCGAGTGGTGACAAAGTCATGGGTGTTGCTAATACAATGTGGCTTGTGGCCTTTGTTCAGAAGGAATGGAAATTATTTCAGTTAGATGGTAGAGAAAATAAAGATGTAATTTTCCCCCAGCCAATTTCATGATCCTCTAAATTGCATCCAAGGATTCTTCAAGGGTCCATGAACCCGAGACTAAGGGTGCCTGTGCTAGTCCTGAGATAGGGTAAAGGTGGAGCAGGTGTTAAGGGAAGGTAACAGCTAGGGAATGTGGGACAGATCCATATCTGTGTTAGTTTCATATGGAAAGCGGTCCTGGGCACTGAGTGGTTTTGGTCCATCCTGTACCCACTTCCCTTTTCCAGGTCAGCCCTTGGAACCTCATCTTTCTCACTCAGCCCATGGGATTCCTGTGAGGACGACCCCACCCACAGGTTGATAGGGAAGGGAATGGTGTCATAAAATCATAGGCCTGGCCAATAAAGTCACTGCACCCCCCTCCTCCAGAGCTCTAACCTCAGGGGTGGCTCAAGGTGACCCTGGCACCAAAGCCAGCTGATCAGGTCCACAGAAGAGTCTCAGGACGTGAGCTGGGATAATAGGAAAATCCCCGGGGCTGCTAAGCTGGTTGGATATATACCTGGAGCTGCCCCAGAGCCCATCTGACAATAAAACCAACAGAGGACTGCAGAGCCAGGAGATGGAAGGAAACGGGGTCCCAGCAACCCTGAGGTCGTTACACATAGTATGTCCCAGACTGCAAGTTCAAACATTTCCTCTCATATGTAAGCAGGCTGACCTGAATTTCTACTTGTTCACACAACCGAATGACTCTCAACTGACACAGAAGGGAAGGCGTAAGTACGGTTCTTGACAATTCCCACAGCTCACTACCAAGACACTTCGGAAAGCATAAAATAAAATTAGAAACAGCTGCTATACATAGAATCATCAAATAGAGAAAAACACACACTCTGTAAAAACTCAGAAAGAATCTCTTGGGTGGCTGCAGTCCCTAAAGCTGGTCTATGAAATACTAATGACTTGGATTTTCAACATGCTTGGAAGGGCAAGAGGGAACCAGAAGCACCTAGAACACCTTCCTTTATCACCAGGCTTTCCATTAAAAAAATTCTTGGGATGATCAGGAAGCCCCTGCCTGTAAAACTGTAATCAGTGCCTTTTTAACTACATCGGAAATTGCTTTTCTGCCACTCATTTCCCCCCTTTCTTTCTCTTGAGTGATGCTCATGGCTCTTTAAAGACACATCAGCAGTGATGTGCAGTGGTGCCATGTCTCTCTAAGCTGGGAATCTATTTCCTGTCAAATGGAGGAAGCTGTGATGTCCATCAGTCTGGGGACCTTGATACACAGGAGGGGCCGCAGCAGAAAGGAAGATGCCCAAGGAGTGTGGAAATACAGCAAAGGCAGGGTTTAGCACCAGGAGTTCAGCCAGGACCCCAGACAGCCTAGAGCCCCTCTTACACCACCCTGGGAAGGAAGGACCCCAGTTGGAGTTGCTTTAGTAACTCCAGCACCCACCAGAGCAACAGCCCTGGCTCACCTGTCACAGAGGTTACAGTCACAGGGCTGCGCACCTTGCTTCCTAGGGTTTATACCAAGAAACAAAAGCCAGGATGAGAGAACCTGGGGGTGAGAGGGCATCCTGGCCTACCTCCAAGTCTCATGACTCCTCCCCTCAGCCACAGCGACTGGCTCTTGGGAGACATGTGACCCAAGCAAAGCCAATCACAGTCGACCCCGGACATTTTGCTGGATTATGGGGAGGAAGAAATGGGTGGAAGGTAGGGGCTGCTTGAGGGTTTTTCTCTGCCCCCTGGGGGAGGGGATGGTCACCGGAGAATAAAGTCAAAGCCGAAAGAGGCGGAATCCAGAAGTGGAGTAGGGTGGATTCCTGACAAGAATACCTGAGTGCGGACTCTGGTCAGGCCAGCTCTGAGATTTTCAAGTCCTAAAGCCATGAATTCCACCTTTGCAGTTTAAGCCAGTTTGAGTTGGGAGGATTCATTCTATCATTTACAACGGAATAACTGACAGTTAGAGCTTGAAGGGACCTCAGAAATCAATACAGTGCTCCTTGGTGTTCCAATGAACATAATCCTTCCAAGGCGCTGACAAAACAAAACTATGCCATGTCTCTCTAGGAATGCCCCCTCCCTGCCTCCACCCCCCAAACTGTAATGGGGATGCCAAAGACCTCTGAAACCTCTGTTCATAGGAACTGGGTGAAGAACTCTTCAATCTACTCTGATCTGCCCACTTAATGGATAAGGAAACTGAGGTTCAGCATGCTGAGATGTCTTGCTTGGGACTCAGGGCCAGTTGGGGGCAGAGCCTCCTCACAGCCCCAGGAGGTTTCACCCTGAACTCCCCTGAGTATGGGCCTTAGGGAGACAGAAGGGGGCCTCCATACCCCCATTCCCCTACAGCAGCTCTACTTTTTTCTGTTTTAAAAAATGGCCTCTCAGGGAAGTATCTGACAAAAGTTCCATTACTCCACAATCAACATCCTGAAAACCAATCTCTTATATCACATTTCATGGTGTTTACATGTTAATGATCTTGGCTTTGATCCTCGCTGAAATCCTGTGAAGCCGGCTTTATAGCCATGGCTCCAGGCAAGGTGCTTCTGCAAGGCCAGCCAGCCCGGGAGCTGCTCTCCTGACCCCAGAGCAGCCTATGCACCTGGGTCTTTTCTGTCCCTGCACTTCTTCCCTTCAGTTTCCATCTCAACTCATATGGAAAAGGTCATCCACTCACAGCTCTTCACAAAGGCCAAGTAAGGAAGTCTCTGTGTGTGTGTGTGCACTCAGTCATGTCCAACTCTTTGCAACTCCATGGACTGTACCCCACCAGGCTCCTCTGTCCATGGAATTTCCCAGACAAGAATACTGGAGAAGGTTGCTATTTCCTCCTCCAGGGGATCTTCCTGGCCCAGGGATCAAACCCACATCTCCTGCACTGGCAGGTCGATTCTTTGCCACTAGTGCCACCTGGGTAAAGGGCTGGCTAATCTGACAAGTGACAGCCTGTGGCTGGTGCTGGCATCCATTTCCCCAGTGGGCAGGATCGGCAGCCCCAAAGGCTGGGACCAGGCCCTACCAGCTCCTTTTGCTGTGCCCAGAGATGGCAGCCTTCTGTCTTTTACTGAACAAGACACACATCCTGGCCAGTGTTCATCCAACCTCTAGGCAGCACCCCTGACCAGGCGGTCATTGCGGCAGACAGGTCTGTAAGTGGCTGGCCTAGGCATTTCAATTTGAGGTGAAGGAGAACCAAGCCCAGGAGGGGCCTTCTGCTACAAGCTGCGTTCTCCTTTTTAGACTTTACCAGAGCTTCGCATTGGGGGCATGAGGGACCTACTCACCTACTAATAAAGTGGTCCATTCACCCTTCATTTAGAGAAGATTCCCATCATACCCATCCCCACCGTTTCTGGAACAGCAACTTCGGAAAATCTCCATTCACTGAACTGCCCCTACCCACCTGCCAACAAAGAAAGGCTGCTATGGGAAGAAAAGACTTTGCCGTGGGAAAATCCAGGCCCTTAACTGCTATCTTGTATGACAGCCACTGGGATCCTCTTGTAATTAATCACGTTTTCTCTTATGACCCATATTCTGTTAATAACACACGTTAATGATCCGGCACTGATTCAGTCCACAATCATGACCAAGGCTGGATTGCTCACTACGAGGATCTTACAGCTTCATCTTCTGTCCTCTCCTCAGCCTCCACCCCTCCCCAGCCCAGTCCCAGAGAAGCATCTTGGTACTGGGCTCTGAGCACGGAACTCTGAGGTCTTCACTGTGCCAGGAGTGGGGTGGGGTGGGGGGAACTGTCTCATGGTTGTCCTGCCTCCAACCTAGCCCAACTAACTTCTGGTTGAGTGGCACATGACATACCTCTACAGAAAAACTGCTCAGGTAAAGCGTCCATGAGTGCCCATCTTATGCACAGCAGACTGGCTAAGAAGTCAGAGTCTGACACCATCAAATGTACTAAAGTTATGGAATTAGGGGAAGTCTCTGCAGGTGGGAGCGTATGTTGCAACAGTCATCTTCAGAGAACAGTCTGGCCGTTTCTTGTAAAGAGAGACAGTGACCTCAGTGACTTTCTCCACTGACTGGGGTCTGAGATTCCCTGCCAAGTCCCCAGACCCACAAGACCTTGTGAATTCTCATTCTGGCTTGAAGGGTAAGGCTTTGATTTCTGTTACACGCCAGAATTGTTTTCAAGTCAATCATCAACTCATTTAACTGTCATAACAAGCCTGTGTAGGTGGGTCTACCAGCATCCTCATTTTTAACAACTCAGGAAACTGAGGCACAGAGGGGTAGCCTGCCCAAGGTCACACAGCAAAGGAGGTGGTACAGCCAGGCAGGATTTGAACCCAGTGGGTCTGGCGCCAGAACCACCAACCATGCCAATTCCCAAACATAGAGTTAACAGAAAGGCTTAGCCCTGAACCCAATCTCATTCCACATTCAGACATCATTTTCAGATGGATCCAAGACCTAAACACAAGAGGAAATTACAAGTGTATCTAGAAGATAAAGCAGAATCTTATCTCCACACTGGGGCAAGTGAACATTCAGTCAGGGCATCTGGGAAGGTGTTTGCTCTCCTCATAAAAAGAATGAGGCTCACCCACATGACCTTCTGCCTCTTCACCAGTCTGCCTTTTTCCAGCTTGGAATGTAGACGTGATACTTGGATTTGAGAGGCTCCCTCTTGTCTTGGACTTCCCTGGTGGCTCAGATGGTAAAGCGTCTGTCTACAATGTGGGAGACCCAGGTTCGATTCCTGGGTCAGGAAGATCCGCTGGAGAAGGAAATGGCAATCCACTCCAGTACTCTTGCCTGGAAAATCCCATGGACAGAGGAGCCTGGTAGGCTACAGTCCATGGGGTCACAAAGCGTCGGACACGACTGAGCGACTTCACTCACTCACTCACTCTCTTGTCTCCAGAACACTACTTTGCCAGAAGGGAAGGACTGAACTCTCAGGGTGCCCCACCCCTGTGGGGAGGGCGGGGGCAGCAGCCGTCTTGTGGCCATGATGGGGCACAGCGCTGGCATTCACTCTGCCAAGTTACTGAGTCACATCCTCTCCCTGTAGGTGTTATAAGTCACAAACAACCTCCAATGTGTTGAAGTGACAATGCCACCTGTGTTGTCTGATACTTGCAGCCCAGTGCACTCCTGACCGAAACACCTGCTCCATCACAGTGCACCATCACACCACTAACCAGAGTTTGTAAAGAGCAACTAACAGGAGACTGAGACAGTCTCAAAAAGTCCCAGTTCAGAGGTGAACTCTGAGAATCGGAGATTTCCATCAAGTATGGCTGATCATTCCTGTTGTTCAGTCGCTCAGTCATGTCCAACTCTTTGTGACCCCATGGACTGCAACATGCCAGGCTTCCCTGTCCTTCACTATCTCCCAGATCACAGGCATCCTGAAAGATGACTTGGTGCCTGAATTAATTCTCAAAGGATCTGAACTGGAGAGGGCCTTCTTTCTTCTCATGGACCCTAACAGCTGTCGCAGAGGCCATGGTTTCAAAGGCCACGCCCCGCCCATTGGCAGAAATGCTTTGAGGTCTACTGGCTGCAGGCTCACGGGCTGGGGAAATCCTGCAGAGCTTGTGGATCCTTTTTCCTCCTGTCAGTAGGCATTTGCTGGATGTGCCAAGAGTTAAGCCCCTTCCTGCACTCCTATGAAAACAGCCTGTCAATGTGGTTTCGACTGCTGAGTGCTTTTCCACAAAGCATGCTCTGGAACTCAGCTCATCAGATGGGAGACTGGACACTGGTCAATCTACCAAAGTAGGTCAGGCTTTATTTTTTAATCCTCTTGTTCATTGTATACACTGAGAGGGAGGAATGAAAAAGAAACATTAGCAGCGAGAATGTCTAGGATTATTTAACCTTTCCGTGCCTCAGTCTCCCCATCTGTAAGGTGGAGACGAGGATAAAGTAAACTGTTGTTGCTTTTCAGTCACTCAGCCGTGTCTGACTCTTTGTGAGACTCCATGGACTGCAGCCCACCAGTCTCCTCTGTCCATAGGCTTCTCCAAGCAAGAACACTAGAGTGGGTTGCCATTTCCTTCTCTAGGGGATCTTCCTGAACCAGGGATTGAACCTGTGTCTCCTGCACTGGCAGGTGGATTCTTTACCAATGAGCCACCTGGGAAGCCCTATGAAGTAAATTACTTCATGAAAAATGTTTAGAGCAGAACTGATCATGTACTAAATGTTCAAAAAGGTGTGATACCATTAATTTTAACGCTGGTGACATGGTCAGTTTTTCGGACTAAAGGCCTTCGAGAGGCTTCAAAATTTCCCCCTCAGTCAGACAGAAAGACACTCCTTTGATTCTGGCCATTTAGGGAAGGAGAAGGCTTGGCGGCTCAGGCCAATGGGCAGAAGTTGGCTGCCAGGGCCCAGGGGCAGGAAACGGGCCTTCTGGTGCTAGCTGTCCAGCTAGCAGCCGTTCTTCCCTTTCTTCTCGGGATGCTCAGCAAAGACTACATCTCCCAAGCTCCCCCAAAGCTCAGTTCAGTTTGGCCGCTCAGTCGTGTCCAACTCTTTACAAACCCATGGACTGCAGCACGCCAGGTTTCCCTATCATTCACCAACTCCCAAAGCTTGCTCAAACTCATGTCTACCAAGTCGGTGATGCCATCCAACCATCCCATCCTCTGTTGTCCCCTTCTCCTCCTGCCTTCAGTCTTTCCCAGCATCAGGGTCTTTTCCAATGAGTCAGTTCCTTGCATCAGGTGGCCAAAGTATTGGAGTTTCAGCTTCAGCATCAGTGCCATGATGGTTAAGCAAAAGGATAGAAGTATCTTGCTTTACCCGAGGACTATGGAGCCGCCAGCCCAGCCCCAGACTGCAGATCCCAGGACATTTTACTCACAAGAGAAACAACCTGCCATTGAGTTTACGCCACTGTTACTTCTCATCTTTGCTACTGGCAGCCACATGCGGTTTCCAATGACACTGTGGCCTTACCCAGCAGATGCGACAGTGTTCTACACCAGAGCAATCCTCCCAGCAACCTGCCACTATTCAGAATAGAGAGCTAGGTACAGTAAGTAGATAGAACGCTACATACAGAATTTTCCACAGAAAGGAATTACAATCATTTTGCCTTAAGAGGATGTAAAGCGAGAACTGGATGAGATGTACTGAGTCATTCATCCAGCAACTACTACGAACTACCTTGTTCTGGACACTGAGTGAGGCAGGGTGAACAAAAGCAGATAAGAGTCGGGACTTCCCTGTTGCTCCAGGGGTTAAGAATCCACCTGCCAATGCTGGGGAAACGGGTTCAATCCCTGGTCTGGGAAGATTCCACATGCCACAGGGCAAGTAAGCCCATGAGCCACAACTACGGAGCCTGTCCTCCGCAACAAGAGAAGTCATCACCATGAGAAGCCTGCGAACTGCAACTGGAGAGCAGCCCCGCTCGCCGCAGCAGGAGAAAGCCGCATGAGCAGGAGAAAGCCGGCACGAGCAGGAGAAAGCCGCACGAGCAGCAGTGAAGGCCCTGCAGCAAAAAAGGCAGACAGGGCCCCACCCTACAGAACTCACAGTCCAGAGGACAGAAGAGAAACAGGGGAACAGATGTGCACACAAGTGCAAACCGTCAGAAGGACAATGTAGGAAACCTGAGTGAGTTTCAGCACAAACCCAAAGAGAAAGGAGAAGGAAGCCATGTGGAGAATGGGAGTAAGACTATCCCAGAACACCCATCAAATGAGGAATGGATAAACAACACACGATACATCCATACAGTGGAATATTACGCAGCTGTAAATATAACATAGATGAACACTGAAAACATGATGCTAAGTGAAAGAGGCTAATCACAAAGACCACCTCATATCAGGAGATTCCATTTATATGAAATGCCCAGAATAGGACAATCCAGAGACAGAAAGTAGATCAGTGGTTTCCAGGGGCTGGGAGGCGGAGGTCACGGAAGGGGAGTAACTGCTAATGGGTACAGGGTGTTTCCTGTGTGGATGAAAACATACTGGAATTAGATACTGGTGATGGTCGCACAATCTTGGGAACACACTAAAAAACAATGAACCATGCTTGTGAACCACGCTTTAAGAGGGTGAACTTTATGGTATGTGAAAGAAAAGTCAGTCATGTCTGACTCTTTGCGACCCTATCGACTATATAGTCCATGGAATTCTCCAGGCCACAATACTGGAGTGGATAGCCTTTCCCTTCTCCAGGGGATCTTCCCAACCCAGGGACTGAATCCAAGTCTCCCACATCGCAGGTGGATTCTTTACCAGCTGAGCCACAAGGGAAGCCCAAGAATACTGGAGAGGGTAGCCTATCCCTTCTCCAGGTCATCTTCCGGACCCAGGAATCAAATCGGGGTTTCCTGCATTGCAGGCAGATTCTTTACCAACTGAGCTATCAGGGAAGCCCAGTATGTGAATTATATCTCAATTAAAAGACACTCAAAGGGCTACTCAGATTGAATTACCAGATTGGTAATAAAGTCTCTAATGAAAGCTAAGAAAGAAAAAGATTATTCCAGGAGATGGAGGAATTTGTTAAATACACTCAGAGGAGGCCCTCTTGTCCAGATCGCTGTGGTGAGGGAGGGAGGGGGTGCTGGGAGATGAGGCAGAAGCTCGAGGGCTGTGTGAGCCCCAGCCAGCCATATGCTCTTTATCTAAGTCTAACCAGGAGGAGGAGGATGGTGTGCTCTGACTGACATTTGAAAGACCCCTCTGGTTGCTGCACAGAGACTGCCGGGGTTGAAGAGAAGCAGGGAGAAGCGTGAACTGGCTGCTGTCACGTCCAAGGACGGATGCTGGCAGCTGGGAGCGGGGCAAGGGCAGCGGGACGGAAGAGAAGGTTGGTGATGACCTGTTTCAGGTCAAGGACACAGAAGCCCTGATGAGGGCCTGGCTGTGAAGGGAGTGGTGGGGTGAGGCGGAGAAGGAAGATTCGAAAGTGATCTTTACACAGTCTCGTGAGTTTCTCCAAAGTGGTTTTCTGCCAGATTCCAATTGTGCACAGCACAAGAAGAGCAGATCAGCAAATGCCTGTTAAATGAATTCAATAAATTAACAGTCGCTGCCTGATTTTTTGTAGGGCATATTTTTGTATTTCCAATAACGATATGAATTCTCTCTCTCCATATGTATGTGTGTGTACGATCATATATATATTCTCTCATACATTCTCTGTCTCTCTCTCCATATAATATCCTTACCTGTACCTGCTTCTCTCCCATCCACTGGCGGACAGTGGTCCACAAGATACCATCAACTACCCAAATCAGAAACCTGAGAATACCCTTTATATATATATATAGTATATATATATACATATAGTATAATATAGTATATATAGTGTATATATAGACACACACACACACACACCCACTCTACCCACCCTGAGCAAGATAAAGACAGAGTCAGCAACAATCAGATCTTTCCTTCTCTAAGGGGGTGAATAGATCAGCCAGTGACCAGTGAGCTCTCACTTCTGATGAACGACCAGTAGGAGACGAAACAGAGGAAGAGATGCTGATCCAGCAACAGGAAGCATTCTCTTTTTGGTGGTGATGGAAGCATAAGGAACACAGTCAAGAGCAGGGAGAAAGCACTGGAGATAAAAGTGGTCCACTGAGTGAGGAGGTCTCAATCAAGAACAGCCACTGCAAGTGAGGGCTTCCTTGGTAGCTCAGTGGTAAAGAATCCACCAATGCAGGAGACCTGGCTTCAATCTGTGGGTCAGGAAGATTCCCTGGAGAAGGAAATGGCAACGCACTCCAGGACTCTTGCCTGGGAAATCCCACGGACAGAGGAGCCTGGCGGGCTACAGTCCCTAGGGTCGAAAAGAGCTGGATTTGGCTTAGCAACGGAACAACAATTGCCCAGGGAAGCCCAGCAGGCGATGAGCTATGGCTCACTGGGGTTATGAGCCCCCAGCCCACTGAAAGCCGCATGCATCCTGAGGGGACACCAGAATCCTGGAGGAATGCTCCTTTGCTCTGGGTCGAGGAGCAGGAAAGGGGAAGGGAAGCAGAGCCTCACAGAGAACAACTCCAGGGCCAGGACGATCACAGACCACAGCACAAACAGACCCCCCGGAGTGGCAAGTCACAACGTCCTCTGGGGACGTGTCCCCCCACGGCTTCCTTCCAGGTCCACTCTCCCCAGCAATAGGGCTGGCCTGCTGGGGCGGGGGTGTGAGCAGCATCTCACCGTGTGGCTCTGTGGGTGGGCTGGGGTGGGTGTGAGGTAACTTGCTGCCTGTGCCGCCTGCCCTGGGCAGCTTCACCAGATCATGGCCCGGGACCTGAGGCCTTGACTTCGGCGTTTGTCAAATTCTTCCTGGTTATTCTCCTGAGGGGCAGACTTGGTGGCACTGCCTGGCTTCACACAGTTGACCAAACTCTGCTTATTTCATCCTACCAAATGCCTGGGAAGTAGCTCAAATAGCCTGTCACTGTCGTTTAGAAGTGACTTCTCACCACATGCCACACGAGCCCCTCCTATGCTGACAGAGGTCCAGGGGCGCCTTTCCCAACACCAAATCCATGGGCGCTCCTCACGTGGGTTTGATACCCTCCCCAGGAGCCCTCTAGGGTTGTCCAACGAGTGGAGTTTGTTTTGACCACAATAGAGGACACTGCAACGTCTCCCGAAGACAGAGCGCTGGGCTGCGTGACGTGGCAGAGCATGACTGCGAGAGCCGCCACCCAGACACAACATACAGGGCCTTCCCCAGTGGCCCAGGGGCTAAGACTCTGCACCCAGTGCAGGGGGCCTGGGTTCGATCTCTGGTCAGGGAACTAGGTCCCACATGCCACAGCTAAAAGTCTGCACACCACAACTAAAGATCCTGCGTGCCACAGCTAAGACCCGGTGCAGGCAAATAAATGTTTTGTTTTGTTTTTAAACACCATACACAACATACGGATTTTTCTCTCTGTATTTTAAATAAACAGAATCATATCATATCTACTTCTCAGAATCTTGCTTTCCCTTAACTGCATCAAAGAATTGCCTCTAAATCAACTAGGAGAGCTCTGACCCACTCTTCTTAGCAGCTAATATTCCACAGTGTGGAGGTGCCACATTTTACTCAATTATTCCCTGAAAAATGGGCGTCAATTTTCCTTCTGGGGTTTTGCTTT
>SJYX01022776.1:376428-404130 GCA_006410675.1 Oreotragus oreotragus
CCCCCCACCCCCTTTTCCTTCTCTCAGGCCAAGCTGCCAGCACCATCTTTCACCTGGACAGCTCCCTGACATCTGCTGCTGGTCTTCCTGAGTTCACTTTTGCCTTCCCAGATTCTATTCTACACACACTCAGCCAGAAGGATCAAATCAAACAAGGACCAGACTCCTTTCCTGCTTAAAAATTTTCAACGCCTCTAGGAACCTCATCCCCTTCCATTTTACTCCTCATCCAAATGCTCCCACCATACTGGCCTGCTTTCCCCTTTCAAGCTTATTCTTACCCTAGGGCCTTTGCACATTTTGCCCTAGAAGATAATGTGAGAGCAAAGCGCATGGGTATGAGATAAGAGCCTTCCTTGTAGCAGGAAGAGCTGGAGCAAGGGTCCTGAGGAGGGTACATACCCTAGTGTCTATGGAACACTGAGGAGGCCCACGGAAGGAGCCAGGCAGGTGAGGGGTGGGAGGAGAAGTCACAGGTCAAGGCGGGGCAGACTGTGCAGGGACGATGAGGACTCTGGTTTTTACTCGGTAACAGGCAGCAGAGGACAGAGAGACCTGACGGGGTGGTCACAGGGTGCTCTCCCACCCTCTCTCCTGCCCAAGGTGAGAACCAGTCTTGAAGAGAAACAGAAGTTTGGTCATTCCTGCGGTAAATGTCTATGAAAAAGAAGCAAGCAGAAGGCTCTCCACCCACTTCTCCCAGCCCAACAAGGCCTCATGCTGGCCAGCGGGGCTTTGTGACCTGACCGACAATCCATCATATTGCGCTGAAAGAAACCAGACCCTCCTCCACTGGCCACCAGGAGAATACCCAAAGCAGATGGACAAGCAGTAAGGCCACGTGGCTGGGAGAAGGCCTTCGTGGTGGCCGGCGAGGGCCAGAATCAAATCCCAGCTCAGCCTCTCAGCAGCTATGTGACCCATGGCTCATGACTAGACCTTTCTGAGCCCAAGTCTGCTTATCAGTAAAGGTGGAGGTGGGGTGGGTGGGCCATGTCCACCCCTGAACAAGCCTGTTGGGAGGATTAAGTAAGGTAACGGACTGAAGGACTGGCAAAACGGCTGGCACAGAGGGAGCCCTAAAAGATGTTAGCAAAGCTGTTATACCCCAAACACTGAAGAAACCATAAACAATGCTCTCAACTCCTCACATCTGCCGACATCCTTGGGCCAAACTGGACTCTGATAAAATTAAGCACAGGGCGGAAGTCAAGGGTCCTCCAGAGGAAAGAAGCCTTCAGGTTGGAAGATTCTCTCCCCCTCTAAGCTACTCTCCATGGCACGAATGCAAGCCACAGAGGAGAGATGGGCCACAGACAGTCTGGGAAGTGGGCATCAGAAGAGAACAGTAGAGGCTCGTTTCTCAGTGCCTCACAGGCAGACACCCCCCCCTCCCCCCCCGCATCTGTATCTCTCAAGGTGGAAATGTGAGTAAAGCGAGAGTTTTAGCCACATCAAAGGCAGTCTAGGGCCACTTCTTGCCTCTTCCCCAGTCAGAAGAGCAGGGGTCCTCAGTTTGTTCCATGAAAGAAGGTCAAGGCCTCTGGGGGCCTCAGGTCCACAGCTAACATGAGGACAATTTTCATTCTTCAGGCGCATTCACAGTCATTCAGCAGAGACTTATTAAGCAACTACTATGGGCCAGACACTGCTCTAAACACTGAGATAAGGCCCATGATCGCTGCTCTCAGAGTTCAGGAGGATGGTGCAGAAAGCAAACAAATGTGTAAGAACGGTTGCTATGAAGGGAAACAGAGCAGGAGCCGTCTTAGGGTGCTCGGGAAGGCCTCTCTGAGGGGCCATTCAAGCTGAGGCCTGAATAAAGTAGTGAAATTATATATACACGCATACCCACACACATAGATAATCTCAGATACAGCTGGCTGGCTGTATGCATAATAGACACACACAGAGCCAAGAACACAGCCCCTGCTATAGAAATCTACGGTATCTGCTTTGATAGTGACTTGTGCTCTTGGGCTACCAGGGGCTGGAATCTTCAAAAAACCTCCACTGGGGGAAACACACTGACTGAAACCACCCATCCTGGCCAGGCACCATAGCAACCATCTGCTTGGCTTATTTTATAACCGGAGGTCCTGGTAAGGAACATGGAACAAGCCACCACCAGCCAGAAGAATTCCGAAAAGGTCATTGTAGATGCCATGTGTCCTATCAACCTCCCAGAATTCTCCCCGCTGGAATTCATCCTGGCCGAGCAATGTGTGTGCCACCAGGAGGGACCCTGAGTCAGAATAATTGGCCAGAGACAACTGTCACCATAAAATCCCATCACCATAAAACCTGAGACTTCAAGTCACCTGGCAGAGCAGTTCTCCTGGGTTCCCTAAACCTCCTGTTCTCCTCCCAGGCGTCACTTTCCAATAAAGTCTCTTGCTTTATCAGCATGTGGGTCTCCTCAGATAATTCATTTCCGAGGGTTAGGCAAGAGCCCACTCAAGACCCTGGAAGGGGTCCCCCTTCCTGAAACACCTACACTTTCCCCTCAGGTTCCAAACTGCCCTTCCCAATGGAGCATCATTTGTAAAAGGTGTTCCTTTTCCTTCACTTTTTCATACTTGGTGGTGTACCACAGACACAAAAGGCACTCTCTATCAGGACCCCATGCCCCCTGCAAAGTGGCACAGTGCTCCACTGTACAATGAACCTCACTGATTCATCCAGTCCCCTCACAATGAGGGACATGTAGGGCAGTTCCCAGCTTCTGTTCTGCCAAAGGGTGCTGCAACGAACCATGCTGGACAGAGATCACTTCTCATACTTGGGAACATCTTTTGAGGCAAAAATTCCTCGAAGTGGGAGTNTCCACTGTACAATGAACCTCACTGATTCATCCAGTCCCCTCACAATGAGGGACATGTAGGGCAGTTCCCAGCTTCTGTTCTGCCAAAGGGTGCTGCAACGAACCATGCTGGACAGAGATCACTTCTCATACTTGGGAACATCTTTTGAGGCAAAAATTCCTCGAAGTGGGAGTGCTGGGCAAAGGGAGGGTTCAAAGGGAGGGGTGTGCAAGTGTGGGGCTGACATCGCCCAAGTCCCTCCAAAACAACGGTCCTGCTCACCCGCCGCCGGCAGCGCTGAACAAGCCTGCCTGCTTCCCCACACCACTGCCAGCAGCTCAGCTTTTGCTCCTGCCCTTCTGAGGACCGAAAGTGTGTTGGTCGCTCAGTCGTGTCTGACTCTTGGCGACCCTGTGGACTGTGGCCTGCCAGGCTCCTCTGTCCACGGAATTCTCCAGGCAAGAAAACCGCAGTGGGTAGCCATTCCTTTCTCCAGGAGATCTTCCCGACCCAGGGATCGAACCTGGGTCTCCTGCATTGCAGGTAGATTCTTAACCGTCACCAGGGAAGCCTCTGAGAGATGAAAACTATTATCTCAGCATGATCTTAACTGGCATTTATCTTATTATGTGCCATGTTGAATATATGTAGACTGTACACATAGAATGTATAGAAATATGTATTGTGGTGTTGTGATTTATAGTAAGAAATGTAGTTGGTCTTTGTTTCTGACACAGTTGAATTCAGTCACTCAGTCGTGTTTGACTTTTTGTGACCCCATGGACTGCAGCAGGCCAGGCATCCCTGTCCTTCACCATCTCCCAGAGTTTGCTCAAACTTATGTTTCTTGTACAGAGTTTCTAAAATCCTGGGAATTTCCTAAGTGATAAGAGCAAAGGGAACATCTTTTGTTTCAAATTATTGTTGNTTGCAAGCAGATTCTTTACCAGCTGAGCCACAAGGGAAGCCCAAGAATACTGGAGTGGGTAGCCTATCCTTCCTCCAGCAGATCTTCCCAATCCAGGAATTGAACTGGGGTCTCCTGCTTTGCAGGTGGATTCTTTATCAACTGAGCTATCAGAGAAACCCCCTAAACATATAGGTCAATTACATCTCAATAAAACTAGGAGAAAAAATTTTAATTAAAAAAATGGGTCCTCCATCAATTATAATAAATGTATTCCTATTAATGCAAGATATTAATAACTGTAGAAACTGAGAGTGGCACAAAATTCTGTACTTTCTATGGAATTTGCCTGTAAACCTAAAACTGCCCTAAACAAAATAGCCAATTCTACAAAACCTTGACTTAAAAAAAAAGTCTAGAAAAGCAGTGTTTGTGGGTAAGGTGGGGCTTTATAACTGTTAGTCCTCATGTGCTTTTTAAGGTTTTTTTAAAATTATGTACTCATCACTTGGATTAAAATGCTTTTAATTTTTTAAAACATGTGGTTACCCACGAGGATGGCTACAATAAAAAAGACTAAAGATACCAAGTGTAGGCAAGGATGTGACGTATCTAGGACAGTCACATACTATTATGAAAGTCTGTATAAGTTGGTATAACCACTTTAGAATACTTCAGCCACCTGATGTGAAGAGCTGACTCATTTGAAAAGACCCTGACACGACTGAAGTGGCTTAGCAGCAGCAGCTGGGAAAGATTGAAGGCAGGAGGAGATGGGGACGACAGAGAATGAGATGCTTGGATGGCATCACCGACTCAATGGACATGAGTTTGAGCAGCCTCCAGGAGATGGTGAAGGACAGGGAGGCCTGGCGTGCTGCGGTCCATGAGGTCCCAAAGAGTTGGACACGACTGAGTGATGAACAACAACTTTAGAAAACTGGCGGCCTCTACCAAAACTGATTATTTGCACAACATGTGACCTAGCAAATTCACTCCTAGGGCATCCACATATACTGACGCTAAGTTGTATCCAACTCTTTGCAACCCTAAGGACTGTAGCCCACCAGGCTCTTCTGTTCATGGGATTTCCCAGGCAAGAATACTGGAGTGGGTTGCTATTTCCTCTTCCAGGGGATCTTCCCAACCCAGGAATCGAAACTGCGTCTCCGGCATCTCCTGTATTGGCAGGCAGACTCTTTTCCACTGAGTCACCTGGGAAGCCTCATTCCAAGACAAATATTGAAACAAAAAAAATTCACCAAANGGGATTTCCCAGGCAAGAATACTGGAGTGGGTTGCTATTTCCTCTTCCAGGGGATCTTCCCAACCCAGGAATCGAAACTGCGTCTCCGGCATCTCCTGTATTGGCAGGCAGACTCTTTTCCACTGAGTCACCTGGGAAGCCTCATTCCAAGACAAATATTGAAACAAAAAAAATTCACCAAAGGACATGTTCTCTTACATGCACTGAAGCTTTATTCATAATTGCCCTAAATTGAAATCCACCTAAATGCCCATCAAAGGTTGTAAAAACTTTGTAGAATATTCACAGTGTAATTTTACACACCAACGAGAATAAATAATTAAGAACTACATGCAATAATATGAAGCAATCTCACAAATAATTTTCAGTGAAAGAAGCTAGGCATGTGACACATAATTCCATGTATATAAAGTCCAAAAATATGTAAAGTTGTCTATGCAGTAAGATGTCAAAATAAAGATTCTCTTGGAGGGGAGATGGTGAGTGATTAAAAGGGGCATAGGAGAATCCTCTGACGGTACTGGTTAGATTTTGTTTTTTCAATCTGAGTGCTGGTTCCCCTGAGTATACTGAATTTATGAAACTGTATCAAGCTGAGCTCATATTTTTCATACATTCACTTTTTAGTATGTGTATCATGATTCAATAATTTAATCTGAGAGTTTTGAACCCTAAGCCACACTCTTTTTTTCTAAATTCTTGCCACTAAACATTTAAACAAATAATATGTACTTTAAAAATCCTGGCAGATGTGTATATATATGTGTGTGTGTGTGTGTGTGTGTATAAAAGTTACTTTCTGTAAGAATCTCAGTGTAACATTTCTATGAATACTTTCAGAAACAGAAGTCCACTTTTGAGTCCAACAGAATATTTATTCAAATTTGCTGGGTCAGCCATAGTGTTTGCTGCTGTTATTATCATTACCCTCCAGTTGGTTTCTGGATATGTTTATCATGTTTCAGATCATGGTTTAGCATGACGTTTACCAAGACAGTGAAAAGTCATTGCTCTTAAATCAGCAATCAGGCTCTGTTTGGAGTTTCTTACTACTAGACAACTTCCACCTAACACAGTTCTTTGTGTCAGCTTCAGATACTGAAGCCTCATCTTTTTCATCAAGTTAAAATATGCTCTGTTATCCTTTGTGCTATGAGGAATTATGTCTACCCTTGTGGCTCGGTCAGTAAAGAATCCGCCAACAGTGCAAGAGACCTGGGTTTGATCCCTGGGTTGGGACGACTCCTGGGACAGGGAAATGGCAACCCAGTCCAGTATTCTTGCCTGGGAAACCCCTTGCACATAGGAGCCTGGTGGGCTACAGTCCATGGGGTTTCAAAGAGTCAGACTGGACTTAGTGACTAAACAACAAGAAAAGGAATTATAACTCAGCTACAGGCTGTAGACCCCAAGTTTGCAAATGAGTGAGCCAATATTTCAAACATGATTTTTTTACTTTCAGTAATAATTTTTTGCTGTTCAAACATAGCATACTCATTTGTTTCCTTGAACAACCGAACTATAAACTTCACAGGAGTTTATTCTAATTTAGTTCTGTACATGCAAAGTAACACGGTTCTTAAGCAACCCTTCCTGAACTTATGCCAAGGGAAAACTTAGAGCAGAAATCTGGCAAGTTCTAAGATCAACAACGTTAATCTATAACTTTTATAAATTCTCAGACAGTTTAAAACATGTAACAGTGCATCTGAATTATCTTTCAGAGATATCATGATGATTAAAGAAGACCCCCCAAATTTTAAGAGAGCGTAAGAGAACTCCAATAGTAAAATCTGTTTTGTATTGGGTTGGCCAAAAAGCTCATTCAGGGTTTTCCACATCTTACAGAAAAAATCCTGAACCAATTTTTTGGTCAACCCAATAAGTCAACTTAATCCAAACACTTGCTTTATAGTTTGTCAGCAGGCTAAAGATATTTCGAGATTCTTGTCTTCAATTTAATTCACCCACAAATTACCATCTCAATCCATCTTTTAGCTTTCCCAGACCACATTCTACTCTTGGGGTACTAAATTCCCAGGTGATCAATCATTCTCAGCATTTATATTCTCAGCACAGGTATCTCCAATTAATAGCATTTATTAAGAATTTCTTATGTGCCCACCATTAATATCCCCCTTTTTAAAAACTAACCACATATGATACTTGAGGAAGCTAAAGCATGGATAGTTTACATAACTCATCTCAAGTTCTAATTATGAGAGGTGAAACCATAATTCCACTCCAGGCACTGGGATTCACAGTTTACTACACTGCGCTGCTTCTAATTGTTGACAGGAACTTCAGGCCACGCAGTAGTACTATGAATTCTGCCCTTGGTAATACTCCACTCCTACCTTCTAGACTAATGAAAATTCTGGCTTTACTCATTCTATGGAACAGCATTTACTGCTGCTACTCACAAGGAGACACTTGGACATTCTTTCCTACCAGGAACAATGTGAGCTTTATTTAGACTTTTTATCACCACCACAGGAGGATTTGGGGCCAGGGTTCAAAACTGAATTTTGATGCATCTTTAAAGTCTTTTTTTTTTGCTGGCAAATTTTGGTAATGACAAGATTGACCATGAAATACTATTCTGGAGATTCACTAGATCTAAGAGGTGATGTCAAAAAGAGCAAGACAGCACAAAACACAGATCTCAAGATAGGAGTCTCAAGTTCATCAAAAAAAGTCAAAATTGATCCCAAGATGCTTTCCAACTCACATAAAAACATAAAATCCCATTTCAAAAACTTTCAACATCATTAGAAAAATCAGTCACCGTGTATTCTCTAAAATTTATTTACAATTAATAAGTTAAAAAGCAGAGTACAACCAGATTGTAAATCTTAATCATATGCACATCAAACTGTTCAAGGAAACAATTTAGTTTCATTAACAAACAATTGTCTTCTAAAGTACTTAAGACATAACAGGCTATCAAAAAATATTTGAAACACATCAGTAAAGTAAATATTATGTATATAAGTCCACTAAAAACCACCAATTTAAAGAATGCTGTGGCAACCCTTAAAACAACAAAAGGCTTTGAGTTCAGAATTGCTCAGGTTTTTTGTATTCAAATAATTTTAATGTTTATTGAAGAATTTTATACTACTATCATTTGCATGGAGCAAATCAATAGGTGTCAGCCACCAGCTTAGTTATACAAGTCCAACAGGGTACTCAAACTTCGACAAAATAAATACGCACCACAACAGCGACACTTTGCACTATCAACAACAGAGCTTGCCCTTAACAATCATGACATTACTGGTTTCTAGGAAGGAAAATTTAGTTGTTGGTTGACAGGGAGGATAAAAATGACATCAGGAAGATTCAAAGGTTAGCTGAGGTGACAGTCGCCACATTTAGGCACTCAAGAGTTAAAAATGAAATAAAAGCATAGCGAGGTGATCAACTTCCTCCTAGCTTCTCCCTCTACTTGTGCCATATGAGATATAAGATAATCTTATAAGAGAAGGAATCAAGTCATGAGATTTCTTTTAAAAAACTATATACATGCTAAACTACAGACTTAGAGGACAGAAAATGGATGCCTCACCATAAAGGCCACCTTGCCAAGTTTCTTTTCACATTCTGCTCAATGTAACCACAAAATACTTTCACTTTCCTATTAATATACTAGCCAACTATATTAGTTGTTTCTTCACATTTTAGGAGTTGTAACATAGGCTTTGCTAAAGAACACTTGGCAAAAATAGACTTTTTTGACACCTATTTCACAAACTAGAAATGGTATGACTTTTAAACAGACCAGATAAATAACATATTAAATTCAAGATGGGCAATCAGATCCAAACTGAAGACAGCCCAGATAATTCAAAGAAGCATTTATGCTAGTTCAAGTGCACTAAAGTAACAAGGCATGAGGGAAAAATGTTAAGAATCTCAGTTAAAATAAAATGCATGATGTCAATGGTTGTTTCAGTTTTGTGCTGAGCAGTTATCCTCCCAGCTAAGTTTAATTTCAAAACCCTCTGGGAAACTATCTGGATAAGCTGTATATTGAAATTACATTCTAATATGGCCATTGAATTTATTTTTTTAATTATTATAAAACTATATACAATAGTAAGTGGTACCAATACATAGTTTTTTTTAGGGGCTAGTTAACTAAAAAAAATGAACAATTTGGGAGTGAGAGAAGGGAGAAAACCCTATGTATCTGCAATACAACTGCCAATGGAAGCTAATAACCAAAAGAATATATATAAGCTTCCTATCACAGAGATCAAATGTAACACTCTCCATCATCTAAGCAATGATTCATTTTTATTTACTCATGTGACAGTGTTTGTTACAACGCATTATTACTGAGTAGTGAATAAGAGAATATGAGGCATACTGGGAAACTGGCATCAAGTCATGTATATATAATATATATATATATATTTCTTTTTTATAAAACAAGAACACTGAAATTAAAGTCACAAAACTCCTACTTATGTACTATTAAACTTGAAAAATTCAGTTCAGAAAGCTATGCCATTTGAAATCTAAGAACACAAGAGTCGAAATTGCAACTCTTACTATTCTCCTAAGAAGCTGCCAAGCAGAGAGAAATCTTAATATTGAGGACTTCCTATGTTAAGTTCCAGCCAGTGTAAGTAGTTTCATGGCAGACTACTTAAATTTGAAAAACTGTGGTACAAAAACCACTTGACCCTTTAGATATTGCAGTAAAATCTGGCTGTGGCACCACTGGCTAAAAACCATTAAGTCTTGCTGCCACCAATGACCAAAGGCACTTGGATAATCAAGAATTCCACTCTGGGCCATATGGTATAAACGCTATTATAAAAGTGTATAAGAAGGGTCAGTACTCAGTGTGAATCGCCCGTTGGATTCCTGTGGTCTTCAGCTGTCAACAAAGACAGGTAACTGCAAACATAATTATGAATGGAATTAAGATAGAAAAGGATACTCGTGGAGGAAAAAAAAGACAAATGTCACGATGTATGTAAAGGTGATGGGTATTAGTCGGGGCACTTTCTGCTATTCAGCACAAAGTAGAGAAATATCTATTTTGCCCAGAGTAATTTCAACAAGTTATTTGACAGCAAGAAATGACCCCACCCCTCTACAGAGCTAATAGTTCTGAGAACTCTAATGGGTATTCTGTTCACCATTTTAATCACCAGGTTTACACACATTCATTTCTCCTACGTGGCTCCCAATTTAAAATAGGTTACCTTTGAACTTCTCCTGGATTTGTATGTTAGACCAGTACAAAGAGGCCAAACCATTTCCAATAGGATTCCATCCATCTCTTTAACCAACACCAGTTCTTTGTAACTCATTTTTTTTTTATCACAAGCCATGTGGTTTCAACGTACTTTAATTTTTATTTAATCAAAAAGAATTTAACAAATCAACTTTTTCCTAAACAGAACTTTATACGAGTTTCTACCATTTTCTTTAGGAGCTCAGTATATATAAACATTAAATCTCAATATAAAACCTTTAGAAACACCTCAAAATGTTGAAATAGTTGTACTTTGCATCTCTTTGTAATCACTGAGCCCATGGCATTCAAATCATACAAATTCTTGCACTCTTAACATTAAGTCATAAGTTTGAAAAATATTCTTGGTCAAAGCTTTGGAATCCGGTTAAAATTAGGAAACGAGTGGGATTCAGAATACCCTGAGCACAAACGGGTGCAACAACAGCACAAAACAGGTTCGATCTATCGTCCAGAAAGAGGGGTGGCAGTTGAAAAGAAAAAAATGGGGGTAGGGGGTGGGAAGGAGGCCGGGATAGAAGAGCGGGGTGAAAAGCAAGTAGATTCTGGCTTTATTACACAAGCACGAAACCAAATTCCTTTGGAAAAAATAACGACTTCTTCGGAGGACTTCCAGACCAGTGAGGTAGAGTCCAAAGGGAGAAAACGGATCTGCCCCTTCAGTCCTGGAGACGTCTCAGTCCCGAGTACGGAAGCAAACGGCCCTCCCCCGCGGGTCCCGCGGTCCCCTCTGCTGCCCCGCACTGGGAGGGGGTGGAAGGCGCACCTGCCCCGGAGTTCCAGACGGCGGTGCCGCGGGCCCGGGAACACCGGCCGGTGACTTCTTCGCCCGTAAAGTGCGTAAGGGGACGGGGTCCTGGCCGGATCTGTAAACACTCGACTGACACTTGTCCATCCCTCCGGGCGGGAGCTCCGTCCCCGTCTGGGAGGGTGACGCGGTCCGCGCGTCATGCCCGGGGCACCGGGAAGCGGCGGAGCCTCACCACGGGTTCCAGGTTCACTCGCAGGATTTGGCGCGCTCTACGCCGCGCCGCCGCCAGGCTGCGCTCGCCCCACACGTCGCCGCCGACGCGGATGGTGGGGAAGGTGGTCAGCGTCGGGGTGGCCGCCCTCCAGATCTCCTCCAGGGTGCGGCCTCCGAAGCAGGGTTCCGGGGCCGCGGGCTTGACGGGGCAGCTCTCCTCGGGGACCGGCGGCGGGGGCGGCGGCAGCTTCCTCCGGCGGGCGGCGGGCGCCCGGGCTCCGCGGCGCCTCCTCCTGGCCGCCGCGCTCGGGGCCGGCCTGCGCGTCGGGCCGCGGGCGGCTGGGCCCCCCGGGGGCTCGGGGACGAGTGCCCGGCAGGAGGAGTAGCCGTAGACGTCCTTGCTGCGCAGGATGTGCGGGGAGAACTGGTGCTTGAGGCTGCAGAGGAAGCTCCAGAGCTCCGCGTCCGAGCTCATGAACTCCGTGCTGCGGGGCATGAACAGCTTGAAGGCGTCGCCCAGTGCCTTGGTGCTGTCGGCCAGCGACAGTTGCGACCGCGAGTACACCACCTTCTCCTCCCGCGCCTCCAGACCGGCCCCTCCTCCCAGCCTAAAGCCGCCGCCCCGGGCGGCCGCGGCCGGGGCCGCCGGGGGCCGGCGCCGCCGCCTCTTCACGCTGCGCCGCATCGGAGGCCGCTCGGGGCCGCCCGTGCTCGCCGGGTCCCGCCGCCGCCGTCCCCGCCGGTGTTTGGCTCCGCGGCGGCGGCCGCTGCTGGCACCTCCCGCCCGGCGCGTCTCTCGCTACTTTTCTCGCCTCCGCCGCCGCTGCCCCTCCCCCTCCGAGGGCGGAGGACGCGGGTGAAGATCCTGCCGCCCGGTACAAAATGGCGGCCGGCGCCCACCCCTGGGCTTTGTCATTGGACGGCGCCTCGCCCCCCTGGTTTCTCTTTCTTCTCCTCTCTTGCCTCCTTTCGCCCTCTGCCTTTCTTTAAATGTGCCCGCCTTTGGCCCCTCCTACTGCAGCCCCGACTCCACCCATTGGGTGCTCTCAGAAGAGGGCGGGGACTAATGGGGGAGAGGCCAGTTCCTGGAAGATGGTGCTGGGGTGGGTGATGGTGGCTCTTGGACACGAGTCAACAGTTGGGTAGGTATATGAGGAAGGTGCCTTGTCTAGAGTGGACATCAGCTCCACTTTGGGGGGAGTCACTCCACTCTCGGAATGAGTGGATGTGCATTTATGGATTGAGCTGGGAGGTCTACCAGTCTGAATAACAAAGGGAGACCTACCCAAAGGCTGTAGTTTGTATCACAGAAGGGGAAATTGGGTATAATGCTAGAGGGAATGGGCCTTCCACAATTCTCTTCTGAACCTTCAGAGGCCTCTTTTGCATCTTCATCCAGCTCTTACCCACTTTGACCCCAATCCATGTCAAGCAACGCTAGTAATCCAGAATCTTTGAGATAATACGGACTCTGTCAGTGGCACAGTCTCCTCCTAGACAATAGAACCATCTTCGCATTTAAAAGATGCTCTGCTTATCAGGAAAGTAAAGCCTGTTATACCCATACAACTTTGCTCAAGTTGATCAAAGATCAATTACAACAAAGCCATTCTTACAGAAAATATAATTTTTAAATACACAGTTGGCTTTAAATTAGTGCACTTCACCTTTCATTTAGTTTTAGTATGTTCCTTTGCAGTACCATCTCTAGCGCAGAGAAAGGATGCAGTTTCACAATCAAAAGGTTTCTATTGAAAAGAACAGGTTGTTAAGATCCTATCACCTTTTGTATTGAGAGGAGGGGATTGAATGTTTATAGAGTAATGCACAGTCTTCTGTCATCTTTTCCATCCTCAATACTTGGTTCAACACCTGTCAGACAGTGAGCACTCTATTTCTGTTGAGGGAACCAATGAAAAACATAATGATGTGAGAAACATATTCAAATTGCTAAGAACAGGACAATTTCACATTTTACGTTTCAGGTTTCTCTTAACTCCATTAAAGTTTTAAGGTTAAAAAAAAAAAAAAAAAAACACTCCTAAGACTTAGATCTGTGAGGAAGACACGCAAATTTTACCCCTGAGTGAGCACTTTATTTTGCAGTAGAAAACTGATAGAGCAGAGTTTTGTGATTCACACATAGCTGCTATTGGTTCCCTCGAATATTTGAGCTAAAAGACACCTAGTTCAATCTCCTTATTTCATGGATGAGGAAATTTGGATCCACAGAGGTTAGGTAATAAGGCTTCTTGATTGTAGGAATAGGACTATAGGTCTTTGGATTCCTAATCTTAGTGATCTTTATTTTTCAATTAGAGATATTACAAATTGTACTGCTCAGACTCAAAGAGATTCAATAGAAAATGCTTTATGTAAGAGTGAAGTGACCAAGGAACAGGCTGTTCACCTGACTCCACTTCTGGCTCCTCCCAGAATTGAGCAGTTTTTAACCTGTCCAGTATACTGGACTTACACATTATATTTTCTTAGAACCAGCTTTTAATTTCAATAAAAAATAAAAATATTTTGAAAGTTGCTTCTCTGTACCACAGCATCCTGTCCATGCCCTGGGTTTATGCAAAAACCAAGCTTCCTACCAGAGGACCAGTTCTCAACCTAAATCATGGTAACTTTCTGAAGAGAAAATCAGTTTCCTAGAAAAGCATATCATGATCTCAGAACAAGATTATGGAGCCAATTATCAGCTTCCTAAGTCCTTATAAAGAAATGATATTACAACTCTTTACATCACAATTAGTTCTGTTGGTAATTTTGGGAACACATACTAATGTGAAATTTGTGTAACTTCCAATGGAATGCCCCTGCAAGACAGACATAGAAAATCTCATAGAGTAAGCCAGCAGAATGGTAAAGGGACTTCATAGTGAAAGAAAAATAAGGATTTATGTACTCCTAGCTTCATGTCTTGATAGTTCTTCCCTTTCATGTTAATCCTGTTTTAAGTGCTTAGGGTTCTCAAGTATGGAAATGCTTAGGGTCATTTGCTACATAAATATACCAGACATCTATACAAACTTACAGAACTGATTTCGATTGAAAGGATAAATCTTACAAGACTATTCTCATACTAAGGAAACATAGGTCTCAACAAATTGCAGAGCATTCAAAAGTTCATTTTATAATACATACTCATTTAATTTACTTAAACCAAACAATATCTTTATGAAATATTTTTAGGAATTAACATCATGTCAAATGCTTAAATTATTGTATAATTTTTAATTTGGCATTGTTTGATTTCTCTGTTTCTTATTTTTACATTTCTTCCTGCCTCCACCTTTTGATTAGCTTAAATAGTCCTACAAATGGTACTTATCTATTCTCTAGAAGTGAGTAAAATTTACACATAATTTTTTCTTTTAGTTCCTAAGACTCTCCTAAGACACTACAAAACTTTTGGAAAGTTACAATTAAATTTATTTAATTTTATTGCAAATTAAAATCTTGTTCTTGAGGAAACACTGTTCAAAATTCTGAGTTTATTCCTTTACCTCTCAAGGAGAATGATGTGTCCATCCTATTTCTGATAGTGGTGAATAATAAGAACATACAGAACAAAAAATTAGCTATATGTGTATATTTTCTGAATTTATGCAGTTTAAAATGTAGTTTATAATTTATGTAGTTAAAAAATGAAAACAAAAAGAATAAAGTGATTAGAGAAACGAAAAATAGTATATATCTCTTTGCTATCCAGAACTTGTGCTATAAGATTCCACTTCTATAAAATAATTTGCTTCTTACAAAGTGGCCAAAAAATTAAAAAGTATCTGTAAATGGTTGGGAGCATCCACTCTGGAATCAAATAGACTTGGAATCAAACAGATCTTTATAACATAATATCCTTAGATATTTAAAAAAATCTTTCTGAGCCTATTTCTTCATTTATAAAATGGGTGTAATCTCTGCTTCAGTAGATTATTTTGAGCATTGAAGGAGCAAACATGAGTAAAACTTGTACTGAGTGTCTGGATCACAGTAGGCATCTGATAAATAATAGTTATCATTATTTGTCTTACCTAATTATGAGGATTTTGTTTGGTTTAGCCTACATATTTCAAATCCTACATTACAGTGGGAGTCTATAGATTTTTTTAAGTAATAAATAGATGAGGGGAAAAGAAAAATGTTACAGCAAGAAGGAAATTTAAAGATCATCTAGTGGGTCCAACATTCTTAATTCAGATGAGAATATTGGGATGCCAAGAGAGCTGCCAAAGTTTACACAGCCGAATGGTGGGTAGAATACTCGGAACTAGAACTTAGGTCTCTAACTGTTGATCCAAAGTTGTTTCTAACAACTCTGGTATTTAATCCAAGGAGATAGCATTAATTTGTAGTCCAAATGAAATTGCATAGAACATGATTCATCAATTTCAGCCTTTTCATTAAAATAGTTATGAAGTAATGTTGATTTTTCTATAAAAGTTACCTCAAACCTCTGATATGCTCGTGTGTGTGTGTGTGTGTGTGTGTGTTAGTCGCTCAGTCATGTCCAACTTTCTGTGACCCCATGGACTGTATGTAGCCTGCCAGGCTCCTCTGTCCATGGGAGAATCCCATGGACAGATTAAAGGCAAGAATACTGGAGTGGGTTGCCATTCCTTTCTCCAGAGGATCTTCCCAACCCAGGGATCGAACCCTGGTCTGCATTGCAGGCAGATTCTTTACAATTTGCTACAGGGAATTCAAACTGTTTAATTTAAAATACACAAAATACACATATAAACTGAGAGGCCAGGACTTCCACTTCCAAGAAAATAAAATGCATGTACTTTCCCTATTCCTCCTGCTACTTTCACTTTAAAACCCTGGGCATTATATATAAAAGGAACATAAGAAGAATGAAGACTGGAGAGGAGAAAGCCAGGCTAAGGATTTCACAACCCAAAGAACAACACATTAGTGAGCTCCTTGGGTTTTCTATTTTCTCTTTTCTGCACACACCTCAGACTGGGGGGTTGGAGAAGTCCACAACCAGGAAACACCAGCAGACATAAAAGTGCTGACAAGATCATGTTCTCTCTAACTTTATGACCAAGAAAGGCGTAGCCTACCACGACAGAAACTTTTACAAAATTATCAATCTACTGCAGCAAAACAGCACCAAAAAACAAACAAACAACTATGGCTTCTACCCTTTCCAGGCTATAAGTAGGCACTCCACCACCCCTTCTGGAGTAGTGTCAGAGGAGGTCAAGTAGAGGATCATCAATCTCATCCCTGCTGGGCAACAGAGAAGCTGTTCTCTTCTAAAAGGTCAGTGGAGACCAGGTGGCAACCAATAACAAGACACTCCTGTTCCTCCCAGTAGACACTCCTGTTCCTCCTAGTAACCTGTTCCTCCCAGTAGAGGTCTAGTAACCAGCTAGCATTCCCACCCCCGCCAAGTAACAGTGAGGCAGAGTGGGAAACTTGGACTTCTACTCGGCAATAGTGAGGCAGCATACCTTCCTTTCCTTTCTGTAAAAATGTCAAAGGAAACCTGCTAAAAACAGATGGTTTAAATGATATACAGAGTCTCATAACATAATAGCCAAAATGTCTAGGCTGCAACTGAAAGTTACCTAGTGCTGAGAACCAAGAAGATCTCAACTTGAATAAAAAGGGATCATCAATAAATGTCAACACTAAGATGAGAAAGAAGTCAGTATTTTGTAGCAAATATTTTAAAATAGCCATTATGAAGATATTTTAACAAGCAGTTATGAGCACACTTGAAACAAATGAAAAAGTAAAGAGTTGCAGTGAGGAAATAAAACATCTCAGCCGAGAAACAGGAGATATAAAGAGGAACAACATGGAAATTTTAGAACTAAAATATACAATGATTGAAATAAAAAATTTAGTGGATGGTCTCAACAGCAAAAAGGAGAAAAAAATCAGTAAACTTAAAGATAAAACAATAGATTTAATCCCATCTGAAAAAAAGAGAGGAAATATGCTAAGAAATCAGAACAGAGCTACAGGGACGTATGGGACTATAAGATCTATTATTAGTGTAATCAGAGGACTGGAAGGAGAGGAGAAAGAAGACTGAGCTGAGAAAGTACTTGAAATAATGGCTGAAAAATGTTCCAAATTAGGCAACAGACATAAATCTATAGGTTTAAGAAGCTGAACACGCCTAAGCAAGATACACCCAAAGAAATCCACATCAAAACAAATCATTGTTAAACATCTGAAAACTAAAAACAAAAAAGTCTTGAAAGTAGCAAGATAAAAAGCACAACTTACCGATGAGGGAGAAACCATTTGAATAGCCCTAGATATTCTCAAGGAAGTAGCTCAACATTTTTCAAGCCCTAAAAGAAAAGAGCTGTCAGTCCAGATTTCTATATCCAGTGAAAATATCCTTCAATAATGAAGAAGAAATCAAGACATTCACAAATGAAGGAAAACTAAGAGAATCTGTTGCCAGCAGATCTACCTAAAAGAATGGCCAAAGGAAGTTCTCTGAACAAAAAAAAAACAATAAAATGAGGAAACCTGGGACATGGGAAGGAAGAAAGAACACAATAAGCAAAAATATGAGTAAATATAACTTCCCTTATCGAAATTATCTTTGATGATTAATATGAACTGAATTTTTGTGCCCTCCTGCTAAATTAATCTGTTGAAGCCCTAAGCCTCATTGTGGAGGTGCTGACGATTAAATAAAGGTCATAAAGGTGAAGTCCTATTTTGATAGGGCTGGTATCCTTATAAGAGGAGGAAGAGACTCCAGACTGCTGTCTCTCTCTTTAACACGTGAGAACACAGAGAGAAGGAGACTATCTGCAAGCCAGGAAGTGGGCTCTCACCAGAACTAAACCAGCTGGCATCTTGATCTGGGACTTCTCAGCCTCCAGAACTGTGAAAAGTAAATTTCTGTTGTTGAGCCATCCTGTTTGCAGTATTTTTCTATGACAGCCCAAGCACACTAATGCAATGGTTGAAGTAAATATCATAACACTAATACATGCATTAAGCATATATGTAAAGGAAAATTTAAGACATATATTTGAAATGGAGAATAAAGGGGCATAAGGGAGGTAAAATGGAACTCGTACTTCACTGTAACTCATAAAATGACATGTGTTGACAGGGATAAGTTATGTTTATATAGGATATATCTAGAGAATTCACTAAAAAATATGAAAAGAAACATACTTAAAAATAATATAGGTATTTAAAAATAGAATTCTAAAAAAATGCTTAAGAAACACAAGGAAGGCAGGAAAAGAAAATAAATGAAAAATAGAAAACAGAAAATGAAATAAAATGAAAGGCTAAGTCTACAACATTAAATTAATGTAATAGAAGTTACTTATAAGTGATTAATCAAATCATCAATTGCCCAGATGGGAAACAGACTAAGAAATAGATCAGACTTGAAATTAGCTCAGTTCAGTTCAGTTCAGTCACTCAGCCCTGTCTGACTCTTTGCAACCCATCTGAAAAACCCATGCCTCATGCCTCCCTGTCCATCAGCAACTCCCAGAGTTCAGTTCAGTTCAGTCGCTCAGTTGTGTTCAACTCTTTGTGACCCCATGAATCGCAGCATGCCAGGCCTCCCTGTCCATCACCAACTCCCGGAGTTCACTCAAACTCACGTCCATCGAGTCGGTGATGCCATCCAGCCATCTCATCCTCTGTCGTCCCCTTTTTCTCCTGCCCCCAATCCCTCCCTGCATCAGAGTCTTTTCCAATGAGTCAACTCTTCGCATGAGGTGGCCAAAGTACTGGAATTTCCGCTTTAGCATCATTCCTTCCAAAGAAATCCCAGGGCTGATCTCCTTCAGAATGGACTGGTTGGATCTCCTTGCAGTCCAAGGGACTCTCAAGAGTCTTCTAAAACACCACAGTTCAAAAGCATCAATTCTTTGGCACTCAGCTTTCTTCACAGTCCAACTCTCACATCCATACATGACTACTGGAAAAACATAGCCTTGACTAGACTGACATTTGTTGGCAAAGTAATGTCTCTGCTTTTCAATATGCTATCTAGGTTGGCCATAACTTTTCTTCCAAGGAGTAAGGGTCTTTTCATTTCGTGGCTGCAATCACCATCTGCAGTGATTTTGGAGCCCCCCCAAAATAAAGTCTGACACTGTTTCCACTGTTTCCCCACCTATTTCCCATGAAGTGATGGGACCAGATGCCATGATCTTTGTTTTCTGAATGTTGAGCTTTAAGCCAACTGTTTCACTCTCTTCTTTCACTTTCATCAAGAGGCTTTTTAGTTCCTTTTCACTTTCTGCCATAAGCGTGGTATCATCTGCATATCTGAGGTTATTGAATTTTCTCCCGGCAATCTTGATTCCAGCTTCTGCTTCTTCCAGCCCAGCGTTTCTCGTGATGTTCTCTGCATAGAAGTTAAATAAGCAGGGTGACAATATACAGACTTGACGTACCCCTTTTCCTGTTTGTAACCAGTCTATTGTTCGTGTCCAGTTCTAACTGTTGCTTCCTGACCTGCATATAGGTTTCTCAAGAGGAGCTCAGGTGGTCTGGTATTCCCGTCTCTTTCAGAATTTTCCACAGTTTATTGAGATCCACACAGTCAAAGGCTTTGGCATTGTCAATTCTTTATTCCTCAGGTGCAATTAAAAAGATTTTTCTTATATTTAATTAAAATCTCTTCTACCATTTACCCATTATCTGCATTCATAGAACCCATCTGGAAAACTAAGTTTCTGATGGTCAAAACTGCAAAGTAAGCAACTTCTTCATAATGTTGCTGCTGCTGCTAAGTCACTTCAGTCGTGTCCGACTCTGTGCAGCCCCATAGATGGCAGCCCACCACACTCCCCCGTCCTTGGGATTCTCCAGGCAAGAACACTGGAGTGGGTTGCCATTTCCTTCTCCAATGCATGAAAGTCAAAAGTGAAAGTGAAGTCTCTCAGTCAGGTCTGACTCTGTTGGCCCCATGGACTAGTCCACCAGGCTCCTCCATCCATGGGATTTTCCAGGCAAGAGTACTGTTAATTTATATTAAATTTAAAGTCAAATAAAAACCTTAATATTTTCCCCATATGAACTTTTCCAAAATCATGTATGCCTATACTGTACAGTACTCTACATGGAAGACTTTACATTTATCTTTGTTCAGTTTCCTTTTGTTATTGCAGGTCCAACATTCCTACCTACTGTGATACTTTTGAATCTGGATTCTGTCACGTCTGCTTTTGATCGATCCTTTCAGTAAACTAAATAAGCACGCTTCCACATTAAACCAAGTCATCAATGACACAATCAACTAACACAGACTTGATGAAAGACCTATGTCACTCTACTGGAAACTTGTTCATGCTGGTACATGCCCATTCTTTGGACATGATTGGTTCATTAGCCTCAAGCCTGCCTTAAAGCATCATCACCCATGCTATCTTAACATTATAAAAATATTGCCACATTTTTGTTGAAAACAAAATATGCTATGTTGAAATCAAAATATACTGTGGGCTTTTCCCAAATCTACTAAAACTAATATCCCTATGAAAGGTGAAATAGTCATCACATTTTTTATAATCTCTTTGATGTCAACTGAAGATACCCACTTGCGCTATTCATTTTCTCAATAATTTTGGAGTTCAGCTGTAATTCCATGGAAAAATAAGTAGCCAGTTTGAGACTGTTAGCAATAAATTGGAAAAATATTAACATATTAAACCATAAATGGGTAAAAGAGAACTAAGTAAAATAAATAACTAAATGAGTGAGAGTCAACAAACTAGTACCATAACTTTAAAAACAATATTGTTTTTTGGACACAAAAGTAGGATGCACACATAGACATGTAAACTTTTAGAATCACAAAGTAATTTTTTATAATCTTATTATTGCTCAGATTAATCTCAACACACAATTCCAATACCACTCCTTTAACACTGAGAAATCTTCCATGGATCTCCATTGCCTATCAAATTAAGAATAAATTCTGCAGCCTGATATTCAAAAAGTTTCAAATTTTGCCTAGACCAAAACAAAACTTCCTGCTAAACTTCACCATAATATATTTCTAGAATGTCTATTCATTCAATCATTCAAATAATTTCTTTAGCGCCTACTACACACCAAGCCAAGTGCTGGTAATAAACAGTAATCAACACACAATTCCAATACCACTCCTTTAACACTGAGAAATCTTCCATGGATCTCCATTGCCTATCAAATTAAGAATAAATTCTGCAGCCTGATATTCAAAAAGTTTCAAATTTTGCCTAGACCAAAACAAAACTTCCTGCTAAACTTCACCATAATATATTTCTAGAATGTCTATTCATTCAATCATTCAAATAATTTCTTTAGCGCCTACTACACACCAAGCCAAGTGCTGGTAATAAACAGTAAGCAGAACTGTATCAGGATCCTGTCTCTTGACACTTATAGGTTAGGGTTATTAGTTTCCTACTGCTGCTATAACAAATTACCACAAACTTGACTTAAGACAACACAAATATATTATGTTACAGTTTTAGAGGTCTGCAGTTTGACACTGGACTAACTGGGCTAAAACCAAGTTGTAAGCAGGGCTTCATTCTTTCCTGGAGGTTGCAGGGGTGAATCCATTTCCTTTTCTTTTCCAGCTTCTAGAAGCCATCCATTTTCTTTGGTCTTTTCTCCATCTTCAAAGGCAACAACATTAAACACCTGTGGCCATTCTTCGATAGTTATATTTCCTACTGACTCTTGCTGCTTCTGCTTACTTCTTGAACTGAGACCCCTTACAATTACACTGGGTTTCCAGGGATAATCCAGGATACTCTCTATTTTAAAGTCAGCTGGTTAACAAACTTAATACCATCTACTGTACAGTTGTGTTTATTTCACCTACTAGTAAGGCTATGCTCAAAAACCTTCAGGTTAGGCTTCAGCAGTATGTGAACTAAGAACTTCCAGATGTACAAGTTGGGTTTAGAAAAGGCAGAGGAACCAGAGATCAAATTGCTGACATTCATTGGATCATAGAGAAAGCAAGGGAATTTCGGAAAAACATTTACTTCTGCTTCACTGACTATGCTAAAGACATTAACTGTGTGGATCACAACAAACTGTGGAAAATTCTTAAAGAGATAGGAACCAGACCACCTTACCTGTCTCCTGAGAAACCTACATGCAAGTCAAGAAGCAACAGCTAGAACCTTACATGGAACAGCTGACCAGTTCAAAATTGGGAAAGGGGTGTGACAAGGCTGTATATTGTCATGCTGTTTGTTTAATTTACATGCAGAGTACATCATGCAAAATGCTGGGCTGGATGAATCACAGGCTGGAATCAAGATTGCTGGGAAAAATTGCAACAACCCCAGATATGCAATTGATACCAGTCTAATGGCAGAAGGTGAAGACAAACTAAAGAGCCTCTTGATATCAGAAGGTGAAAGAGGAGAGTGGAAAAGCTGGCTTAAATTTCAACATTCAAAAATGAAGGTCATGGCATCTGGTCTCATTGTTTCATGGCAAATAAAAGGGGAAAAAATGAAATCCAGTTACAAATTTTATTTTCCTGGGCTCCAAAATCACTGTTGATGATGACTGCAGCCATGACATTAAAAGATGCTTGTTCCTCAGAAAGAAAGCTGTGACAAACCTAAGCAGCACATTAAAAAGAAGAAACATCACTTTATTGACAAAAGTCCAAATAGTCAAAGCTATGGTATTTCCAGTAGTCATGCATGGATGATCTAGTTGGAAAACCATTAGACCATTCAGGTATGACCTAAATCAAATCCCTTATGATTATACAGTGGAAGTGAGAAATAGATTTAAGGGACTAGATCTGATAGATGGAGTGCCTGATGAACTATGGATGGAGGTTCGTGACATTGTACAGGAGACAGAGATCAAGACCATCCCCATGGAAAAGAAATGTAAAAAAGCAAAATGGCTGCCTGAGGAGGCCTTACAAATAGCTGTGAAAAGAAGAGAAATGAAAAGCAAAGGAGAAAAGGAAAGATATAAGCATTTGAATGCAGAGTTCCAGAGAATAGCAAGAAGAGACAAGAAAGCCTTCCTTAGTGATCAACTCAAAGAAATAGAGGAAAATAACAGAATGGGAAAGACTAGAGATCTCTTCAAGAAAATTAGAGATACCAAGGAAACATTTCACGCAAAGAAGGCTCAAAAAAGGGCAGAAATGGTACGGACCTAACAGAAGCAGAAGATATTAAGGAAAGGTGGCAAGAATACACAGATGAACCGTACAAAAATGATCTTCACAACCCAGATAATCATGATGGTGTGATCACTCACCTAGAGCCAGACATCCTGGAATGTGAAGTCAAGTGGGCCTTAGAAAGCATCACTACAAACAAAGCTAGTGGAGATGATGGAATTCCAATTGAGCTCTTTCAAATCCTGAAAGATGACACTGTGAAAGTGTTGCACTCAATATGCCAGAAAATTTGGAAAACTCAGCAGTGGCCACAGGACTGGAAAAGGTCAGTTTTCATTCCAATCCCAAAGAAAGTCAATGCCGAAGAATGCTCAAACTACCACACAGTTGCACTCATCTCACACACTAGTAAAGTAATGCTCAAAATTCTCCAAGCCAGGCTTCAACAGTATGTGAACCGTGAACTTCAAGATGTTCAAGCTGGTTTTAGAAAGGGCAGAGGAACCAGAGATCAAGTTGCCAACATCCACTGCTGCTACTGCTGCTAAGTCGCTTCAGTCGTGTCCGACTCTGTGTGACCCCAGAGATGGCAGCCCACCAGGCTCCACCGTCCCTGGGATTCTCCAGGCAAGAGTGCTGGAGTGGGTTGCCATTTCCTTCTCCAATGCATGAATGTGAAAAGTTAAAGTGAAGTCGCTCAGTCGTGTCTGACTCTTAGCGACCCCATGGACTGCAGCCCACCAGGCTCCTTCCATGAGATGTGTATAAGAGACAGGANAATTAGACCATAAAGAAGACTGAGCACCATAGAACTGACGCTTTTGAACTGTGGTGCTGTGGAAGGCTCTTCAGAGTCCCTTGGACTGCAAGGAGATCAAATCAGTCAATCCTAAAGGAAATCAACCCTGAATATTCACTGGAAGGACTGATGCTGAAGCTCCAATACTTTGGCTACCGGATGGGAAGAGCCGACTCACTGGAAAAGACCCTGATTTGGGGAAAGACTGAAGGCACAGAAGAGGGTAACAGAGGATGAGATGCATAGATAGCATCAGTTACTCAACGGACATGAATTTGCGCAGGCTCTGGGAGATAATGAAGTACAGGGGGGCCTGGCAGGCTGCAGTCCATGGGGTTGAAAAGAGTCAGATACAACCTAGTGACTGAACAACAATTCCATCTGCAATCTTAATTTCCCTTTTTCATGTAATCTAACACATCTTCACATTCCAAAGATTAAATGTGAACATCTTTGGGGAACCATTATTTTGCCTACAGAATTATAGGTTTAACTAGTAATAGCACAATTTTAACATAAACTGAATATTCATATTCTATGCTAGACCCCATGTTAACCATGTCACAGGAATCAATTAAATCTTCATTTAATCTTTATAACAGTCCCATGAGGTAAATACTGTTCTATCTGTTCCGCTTTACAAATGCGCAAACTGAGACTATTCTTTCCCATCTACATGTCCACTCATTTCTCCCAACTTCCTCTTTGTAAATCTTATCCATCCTTTGCGGTTCCTAGAAAAAAGCCATATTATCCCCTATGTTCTCTCTTCCTTCTCTGAAGCCTGTGTCATTTTGCTTTCATCTTCCACACTTTGCCATCCATATCTATATTCCACTTTAAACTTGCCTCCAGGAGAATCATTGTTACTAAGCGGAATGTATTGTGTCTCTCAGTTGTGATGGGACAGAAGAAAAGTTGCAAACCATCTAGATTATAAATTCTTTCACAACAAGAAAGGGAAAAATATTGAAAATGTGTCTTACTTATCTTTCTATTTGTCATATTTGTCACATATATAGCAATAATGTCTTAATATTTTGTTCTGCACATAGTACTTTACAGTTTAAAAAAATACTTTATCTGATTGGATCCTCAAACAGCCAAGTCAGTGAAACAAGGAAAGAATGTTATTATACTCATTTTATGGAGGAGGAAACTAAAACCCAGTAAGGGTCACTGATGTGCTCAAGGTGAAAATTATAATGCTGGATCCTGAAACAAAGGTTTCTGATTCAAAGACCAGTATTCTTTTCAATACTGTTCCTCCTTACTCATGGTTTTTTAAAAAAACACTCAATGATTATTTCTAAACAAATCTTTTTAAACACTATAGAGTGATTTATGGCTATCTTTACAATTTCACCCTTCATGTTCTCATTTTGTTCTAATTTTATCATTTGGTGACATGAACAAACTAGATAATCCATTAGGATGACATTAAGTTCTAAAATTCATTGAACAAAAGGGATAGAAAATGAAGCCCTTTTAAAAAATGATTAGACAGAGAAAGTTAAACAAGTGGCTCTCAGTCAGTTAGGAAGCCAAGCCCAGGCAGCTGAGCCAGTGACTCGGGTCCTGTGTTAAGTGCATCCTGTGTAGGAAGAGCCCCAGCCCAAGTGAACACTGGACAATCCCAAGGCAAGGGCTCCCAGCAGTGATCTCCTTCCAGTAGTTTCCACCACATCCCAGCCTGGGCACACAATTGGTGGAGAATTCTCAGGGGATACAATTTGTTATGATTATGAAAAAGAAAGGGAGGAGTTAGCTTAGATCCCTGTTTGTGACCCTTTGTACGAGCTACCAAGACCTTAAGGTATAAGCTGGCTTAGACACTGTATGCTCCCACAGCAGTGATCTCCTTCCAGTAGTTTCCACCACATCCCAGCCTGGGCACACAATTGGTGGAGAATTCTCAGGGGATACAATTTGTTATGATTATGAAAAAGAAAGGGAGGAGTTAGCTTAGATCCCTGTTTGTGACCCTTTGTACGAGCTACCAAGACCTTAAGGTATAAGCTGGCTTAGACACTGTGCATTTGCCTGCCACTCAATGGTGAATTCCTGCTACCAAACAAGAAAAAGCACTGACCCTTCTGTTAGTCTCTTCACCATACAGGAACCTGTGCTTCTCAGTCAAATTCACTTCCTCTGACAGGGGAACTTTTTATTGGCCATTCACCAAGAGGGAGGTCCAGAGAAGCCTTCACTAAGAGACTTGTTTTTACTACTTTACCTTCAGAAGAAACACTTGATCCAATCTAACCAACATCTGAGGAATATGACACATTACTTGTCTTTTCTGCTTTGTGCTCTAGAGTGGGAAGCCATGATGCTTGAACTTTCCGTAGCCCTCTTGCAACTGTGAGGCAAAAATCCTGGGGATGAAATTTAAGCTGAGAATGGGGGTGAGGGGTGGGGGTGGGGACTGGGAAAAAGAGCCTAGATTCTCAACCACATCGCTGAACTGTCAAATCAACCCTGAGATTGCTCTTTTTCAGACATCTAGTTAAGGAATCAGTAAATGTCTGTATAACTTAAACTACTATTACTTGAAGCCAAACACATCCTAAATGCTACAGACACCAGGTGATTGTGAAACGCACTGCACACCCCTTTCACAGATTCCCTAATCCCCCTACCCCCACTGACTACCAATGTTAGGGACTGTGCCAAAGCTGTTTTAGATTTCAAAATATATGGAAATTACCCTGCTGAGACATTCCCCTCACATTCAAGTAGAAATTCATAATAAATAATCACTGTCTCAAGCTAAACACAATTAATTTACAAAAATATGTTGGAGAAGAAAAGACCAAAGACCACAGGGTTACGTCATTTGTAAAATACTTCCACTTAAATTATGGAACTCTGAGTTTTAAAGATCTGCAGCTACATTTGCTGGAACTGCTTTTTCCAAATTGTGGTGAGCAAGACATTTCTACTATCTTGTCACCCGCCCCCACCCTCTGTCTAGAACCTAGATTGTATCTCAATGACTCTTCCCTTCCACACAGACAGAGGATTAAGGATCCTTTCCCAGATGGTTTTTCCAGCTTCTATTGCACTGTTGCACTGTCCTTACCAAGGATTATTCAAATTAATCAGGCTGTAGTATATATTTTTATATGGTATTAATAGTAAGCTTTAACGTAAGATACATCTATTATGGAAACAATAGTACATTAACATTGATTTTTAAGATGTAAATTAAAAACTCACTTCATTCTATCCACATTCAAATGTCTATTTTCATGTTTCATTAGCGTAATTGTATGTGTCATATGGTTTTTCACTTAGCATATAAATATTCTTTTACCAGAATATTCATATATAATATTTGTAAAATATTTAGGCCATAAGTACATTGTTTTCTTTTTCTTTAGGATTATAAACAATGTTCTAAAGCACTTCTTCCAATATTTTTTCTTCTTTTCATTACTTCCCTAGCATAAATTTCCTGGGTCAAGAAGTAAAAAAATTGAGACTTCTTAATACATATTGTTATATTGATTTCTAACAAGATCACAACCAAGTTATGATACTTCCAGCAGTATAGAAC
>SJYX01022777.1:12582-47443 GCA_006410675.1 Oreotragus oreotragus
CTTTTCCAGCCCTGTGGCCACTGCAGAGTTTTCCAAATTTGTTGGCATATTGAGTGCAGCACTTTCACATCATCATCTTTCAGGATTTGAAATAGCTCAAGTGGAATCCCATCAGCTTCACTAGCTTTGTTTGTAGCGATGCTTCCTAAGGCCCACTTGACTTCACATTCCAGGTTTTCTGGCTCTGGGTGAGTCATCATACCATTGTGATTATCTGGCTCTTGAAGATCCTTTTTGTATAGTTCTTCTGTGTATTCTTGCCACCTCTTCGTAGTATCTTCTGTTTCTTTTAGGTCCATACCATTTCTGTCCTTTATTGAGCCCATCTTTGCATGAGATGTTTCCTCGGTATCTCTAATTTTCTTGAAGAGATCTCTAGTTTTTCCCATTCTATTATTTTCCTCTATTTCTTTGCACTGACTGCTGTGGAAGGCTTTTTTTTTTTTTATCTCTCCTTGCTATTCTTTGGAACTTTGCATTAAAAATGGGTATATCTTTCCTTTTCTCCTTTGCTTTTCACTTCCCTTCTTTTCACAGCTATTTGTAAGGCCTCCTCAGGCAGTCATTTTGCTTTTTTGTATTTCTTTTTCTTGGGGACAGTCTTTATTCCTGTGTCCTGTACATGTCATGAATCTCTGTCCATAGTTCATCAGACACTCCTAGATCTAGTCCCTTAAATCTATTTCTCACTTCCACCGTATAGTTATAAAGGATTAGATTTAGGTCATACCTGAATGGTCTAGTGGTTTTCTCCACTTTCTTCAATTTAAATCTGAATTTGGCAACAGGGAGTTCATGATCTGAGCCACAGTCAGCTCCCAGTCTTGTTTTTGCTGACTGTATAGAGCTTCTCCATCTTTGGCTGCAAAGAATAGAATCCATTTGATTTTGGTGTCAACCATCTGGTGATGCTAGAAGATGTGTAGAGTCTTCTCTTGTGTTGTTGGAAGAGGGTGTTTGCTATGACCAGTCTGTTCTCTTGGCAGAATTCGATTAGCCTTTGCCCTGCTTCATTCTGTATTCCAAGGCCAAATTTGCCTGTTACTCCAGGCATTTCTTGGCTTCTTACTTTTACTTTCCAGTCCCCTTTAATGAAAAGGACATCTTTTTTGGGTGTTAGTTCTTGAAGGTCTTGTAGGTCTTCATAGAACTGTTCAACTTCATCTTCTTCAGCATTACTGGTCAGAATATAGATTTGGATTACCATTCAGGTTTGACCTAAATCAAATCCCTTATGATTATACAGTGGAAGTGAGAAACAGATTCATGAGATTAAATCTGATAGAGTGCCTAAAGAACTATGCACAGAGTTTCATGATATTGTACAGGAGACAGGGATAAAGACCATCCTCAAGAAAAAGAAATGCAAAAGAGAAAAATGGCTGTCTGTGGAGGCCTTACAAATAGCTGTGAAAAGAAGAGAAGCAAAAGGCAAAGGAGAAAAGGAAAAATATACCTATCTGAATGCAGAATTCCAAAGAATAGCAAGGAGAGATGAGAAAATCTTCCTCAGTGATCAGTGCAAAGAAATAGTGGAGAAAAATACAGTGGGAAAGACTAGAGATCTCTTCAGGAAGAGATACCAAGATCATTTCATGCAAAGATGAGGACAATAGACAGAAATGGTATCGACCTAACAGAAGCAGAAGATATTAAGAAAAGGTTGCAAGAATACACAGAGTAACTATACTAAAAAGATCTTCATGAGACAGATAATCATGATGTTATGATCACTCACCTAGAGCCAGACATACTAGAATGAGAAGTCAAATGGGCCTTAGGAAGCATAACTACGAAAAAAGTTAGTGGAAGTGAAAGAATTCCAGATGAGCTATTTCATAAAAGATGATGCTGTGAAAGTGCTGCACTCAATATTCCAGCAAACTTGGAAAATTCAGCAGTGGCCACAGGACTGGAAAAGGTCAGTTTTCATTCCAATCCCCAAAAAAGGCAATGCCACAGAATGCTCAAACTACCGCACAATTGCACTCATCTCACATGCTAGTAACATAATACTCAAAATCTCCAAGTCAGGCTTCAACAGTAAGCGAACCATGAACTTCCAGATGTTCAAACCAGATTTAGAAAAGGCAGAAGAACCAGAGATAAAATTGCCAATATCTATTGCCAACATCTGCTGGATCATGGAAAAAGCAAGAGAGTTCCAGAAAAACATCTATTTCTGCTTTATTGACTATGCCAAAGCCTTTGACATTTCAAATCCTGAAAGATGATGCTGTGAAAGTGCTGCACTCAATATGCCAGCAAATTTGGAAAACTCAGCAGTGGCCACAGAACTGGAAAAGGTCAGTTTTCATTCCAATCTCAAAGAAAGGCAATGCCAAAGAATGCTCAAACTACCGCACAATTGCACTCATCTCACATGCTATTAACATAATACTCAAAATCTCCAAGTCAGGCTTCAACAGTAAGCGAACCATGAACTTCCAGATGTTCAAACCAGATTTAGAAAAGGCAGAAGAACCAGAGATAAAATTGCCAATATCTATTGCCAACATCTGCTGGATCATGGAAAAAGCAAGAGAGTTCCAGAAAAACATCTATTTCTGCTTTATTGACTATGCCAAAGCCTTTGACTGTGTGGATTACAACGAAGTGTGGAGAATTCTTCAACAGATGGAAATTCAAGACCACCTGACCTTCCTATTCAGAAATCTGTATGCAGTTTAGGAAGCAACAGTTAGAACTGAATATGGAATGACAGACTATTTTTGAATTGGGAAAGGAGTATGTCAAGGCTGTATATTGTTACCCTGCTTATTTAACTTACATGCAGAGTGCATCATGTTAAATGCCAGGCTGGATGAAGCACAAACTGGAATTAAGATTGCCAGGAGGATATTAATAACTTCAGATATGCAGATGACACCACACTTATGGCAGAAAGTGAAGAACTAAAGATGAAATAACTCTTGAACAAAATGAAAGAGGGGGTTGAAAAAGTTGATTTAAAACTCAACATTCAGAAAACTAAGATCATGGCATCCAGTCCCATCACTTCGTGACAAATAGATTGGGAAAGAGGGGAAACACTGACAGATTTTATTTTTCTGGGCTCCTAAATCACTGAAGGTGTTGACTGGCATGAAATTAAAAGATGCTTACTCCTTGGAAGAAAAGCTATGATCATCCTAGACAGAGTATTAAAAAACAGTGCATTAGTTTGCCAACAAAGGTCTGTCAAGTCAAACCTGTGGTTTTTCCACTAGTCATGTATGGATGTGAGAGTTGGACTCTAAAGAATGCTGAGCACCAAAGAATTGATGCTTTTCAATTTGTGGTGTTGGAGAAGACTCTTGAGAGTCCCTCGGCCTGCAAGGAGATCCAACCAGTCCATCCTCGAAGAAATCAGCCCTGAATATTCATTGGAAGGACTGATTGAAGCTGAAACTCCAATACTTTGACCACCTAATGCAAAGAAGTGACTCATTTGAAAAGACCCTGATGCTGGAAAAGATTGACGGCAAAAGAAGGGGATGACAGAGGATGAGATGGTTGGATGGCATCACCGACTCAATGGACATGAGTCTGAGTAAACTCTGAGAGTTGGTGATGGACAGGGAGGCTTGGCGTGCTGGAGTCCATGGGGTCACAAAGAGTCAGACACAACTAAGCTACTGAACTGAACTGAGAAACCAAATAGGCTTAATTCTATTAGGTAAATCTCAAAATTGCTGACATTTGACTCTTTTTGTCTTATAAAACAACCATTTCGCTTAGCTCAACCTATACATTCCTGGCAAAATGTAGGGGGTAAATGGGCCATTTTTCTATTTTAAAGCTAATCAGTTGATAAAGATAGAACAAATGGGACCATTTAATGGAAAAAGCAAGAGAGTTCCAGAAAAACATCTATTTCTGCTTTATTGACTATGCCAAAGCCTTTGACTGTGTGGATTACAACGAAGTGTGGAGAATTCTTCAACAGATGGAAATTCAAGACCACCTGACCTTCCTATTCAGAAATCTGTATGCAGTTTAGGAAGCAACAGTTAGAACTGAATATGGAATGACAGACTATTTTTGAATTGGGAAAGGAGTACATCAAGGCTGTATACTGTTACCCTGCTTATTTAACTTACATGCAGAGTGCATCATGTTAAATGCCAGGCTGGATGAAGCACAAACTGGAATTAAGATTGCCAGGAGGATATCAATAACTTCAGATATGCAGATGACACCACACTTATGGCAGAAAGCGAAGAACTAAAGATGAAATAACTCTTGAACAAAATGAAAGAGGGGGTTGAAAAAGTTGATTTAAAACTCAACATTCAGAAAACTAAGATCATGGCATCCAGTCCCATCACTTCATGACAAATAGATTGGGAAAGAGGGGAAACACTGACAGATTTTATTTTTCTGGGCTCCTAAATCACTGAAGGTGTTGACTGTGGCATGAAATTAAAAGATGCTTACTCCTTGGAAGAAAAGCTATGATCATCCTAGACAGAGTATTAAAAAACAGTGCATTAGTTTGCCAACAAAGGTCTGTCAAGTCAAACCTGTGGTTTTTCCACTAGTCATGTATGCATGTGAGGGTTGGACTCTAAAGAATGCTGAGCACCAAAGAATTGATGCTTTTCAATTTGTGGTGTTGGAGAAGACTCTTGAGAGTCCCTCGGCCTGCAAGGAGATCCAACCAGTCCATCCTCGAAGAAATCAGCCCTGAATATTCATTGGAAGGACTGATTGAAGCTGAAACTCCAATACTTTGACCACCTAATGCAAAGAAGTGACTCATTTGAAAAGACCCTGATGCTGGAAAAGATTGACGGCAAAAGAAGGGGATGACAGAGGATGAGATGGTTGGATGGCATCACCGACTCAATGGACATGAGTTTGAGTAAACTCTGAGAGTTGGTGATGGACAGGGAGGCTTGGCGTGCTGGAGTCCATGGGGTCACAAAGAGTCGGACACAACTAAGCTACTGAACTGAACTGAGAAACCAAATAGGCTTAATTAGGTAAATCTCAAAATTGCTGACATTTGACTCTTTTTGACCTATAAAACAACCATTTCACTTAGCTCAACCTATACATTCCTGGCAAAATGTCAGGGGTAAATGGGCCATTTTTCTATTTTAAAGCTAATCAGTTGATAAAGATAGAACAAATGGGACCATTTTCCAGAAAGTGATATCCATTTTGTATCTTGCCCCCTACCCTTATTTAACCCTAAAAATAATAATCTTAAGAAAATCTTCTCTTTAAGACACAGATTTTCTTTCAAAGAGCATCGCTGCCTCATGCAGGCTCTTCCTCTAGACTGGGTGGCCTCTGCATCACATGGTCAGGGCTTTTCCCTGGTTGGGGCCACCCCTGATCCAGAGTTGCACTGTGAGAGGGCCAGTGCAGTCTCTCAGCTTAGGCTGCAGAGCAGGGAAAGGAGCCACAGGAAACCCAGCAGCCACTGCAACAGAGCTCTCTGAACCCTCCCTCAAGTGCACACCTTATTTGAGTTCTCCTCACATGCACAGTCCAGCTTCCTACAGCCCTTCTATTGGTCTCAGCTGTCCTCTGAACAGCCAGAGGGGCTGACCTCCCCTGTGTAGGACCTCAGGATTGGGGCATCCAATTTGTGGCTTTTACCGCTTCTTCCCCAGAGCAGGTGTATACCCATCCCTCTCCCTTCCGTGTCATCTCCCTTTTCCTCTGAGTCCCCTCCCAGGGGCATAGGTCCTGACCCAATCGGTTTCTTCCCTTACTACTCAATTGCCTGTGTATTTTTCTTATCGCTTTTGTTGTCCAAGAGTCCTTTTGCTAGTTTTCAGTTGGTTTTCAAGGAGAATTTTTCCACATGTATATATACTTTTGATGTGTTCATGGTTGGAGGTGAGCTCCATTGTCTTTTACTCCGCCAACTTGAGCCAGACCCTCAACCTGTGTCTTTGATGGATGGATAAAGAAAATGTGATAGATATACATATAATGAAATATTATTTAGTGATTCAAAAGAAAGAAATCCCGCCATTTGTAGCAACATGGATAAAGCTTGAGAGTGTTATGCTAAGTGAAGGAAGACAAATAATATATGATATCACTTACATGTGGAATTCAAAACTTGATCTTTAGAATCAGAGAATAGGTTGAAGGTTGTCAGGAGCTAGGGGTAGGGGGGATAAATGATGGGAGTCAAACTTCCAGTTAGCTATCAAATGAGTAAGTTAAAAGATCTAATGTATAGCCTGGTAACAATAGTTAACAATATTACATTGTATGCATTGCTAAGAGAGTAGATTTTAAATATATTCAGCTCATGCCACCCCATAAAGTAGCTAAGTGAGGTAATGAATGTGTTAACTTTATTTTGGTAATCATTTTGCAGTATTTTTTATTTGAGATCATCACATTGTATATCATGAAGTTACAAAATTTTAAGTCAATTATACCTTAATAAAGTTGGAAAAAATGAATAAGAGTTTAGTATGAAAGAGAAAGACAGGAAGATGGAAAAATAGATAAAGATCTTTCTCTCTCTCTCTCTTTTTTTTTTCTTATGAGATTTCCCTCATCCCTAGATTCTTCCCTCATCCCTAATATCCTGACAGTCTAACTTCACTTTCTCCATAAACCTCAGTTCCCTGGACTACAGAGATGCTGAGACCACAGCAAATTTGTGTCCCTGCCACTTTAAGAGCAGCTCCTATTTCTCTTAAGAATTCCTTTATTATGTACCGAACATCTCTGAGTCATTTATCAAGAGTTGGTTCCATACAGCTGGAATGTCTTCTACTTTGTTTGCATTTATCTCTGTTATTCTTCACAAAAGTAAGAAATTCCAAGTGAAACATTTGGGAAATTCCCCATGCCACTCTGAATTTTCCTGTCTCTTTCATTAAGCAATAGTGATTTTTACAATCAGTGAAATGGATGTGCCTTTCTTCCCTAAAATGACAAACAGTGCCTATGACATTAATTATGTAAATCATCATCATTTAGTGAAATAGTCTATCAATGTTTATTTATCTTTATTTAGTGGCAGGTCCCCTGTGTAGGAACTCAGGAATGGGGCATCCAATTTGTGGCTTTTGCCACTCCTTACCCGAAGCAGGTATATATCTATCCCTCTCTGCCATCTTATCTCCTTTTTCCTCTGAATCCTCTCCCAGGGGCACAGGTCCTGACCCAATAGCTTTCTTCCCTTCCTACCCAATTACCTGTGTGTTTTTCTTATAGCCTCGGTTGTCCAGGAGTCCTTTTGCCAGTTTCCAGCTGGTTTTCAAAGAGAATTTTTCCACATGTATATGTACTTTTGATGTGTACAGAACTACTACTTCTTTTCCCAATGTGTGTATAACATATAGTTAGACAATTTTTTAAATTGCATTGTGATTCTTAGTTAAAAAACATGTCATCTGCTTTGATGATTGCCTAGTTTTAGAAATAAATTATAGTATCCAATATGATCCTTCACAGAGTTGATAGGAGAGGTATAAAACAGTATTGTCATTTTCACTGAAAATTAATGTGATCTTTAGAGCAAGATATTGTAGTACGACCTCTCCATTGCAAAATAGGGCATTTACACACAGATGCAAACTCTCAAAACAACTAGCCTCAAGGTTAAAGAGCATGCTGATGTTAAGGGAATAAGCAGAAACTGTTATGGAGTACTGCTTGGGGTAAAATATATTATATACATATATATCAGTTCAGTTCAGTCACTCAGTCGTGTCCGACTCTTTGCGACCCCATGAATCGCAGCATGCTAGGCCTCCCTGTCCATCACCGACTCCCGGAGTTCACTCAGACTCACATCCATCGAGTCAGTGATGCCATCCAGCCATCTCATCCTCTGTCGTCCCCTTCTCCTCCTGCCTAAAAGTGAAAGTTGCTCAATCATGTCCGACTCTTTGCAACCCCATGGACTGTGGAATTCTCCAGGCCAGAATACTGGAGTGGGTAGACTTTCCCTTCTCCAAGGGATCTTCCCAACCCAGTGATCAAACTCAGGTCTCATGCACTGCAAGCAGTTTCTTTACCAGCTGAGCCACAAGGGAAGCCACGAGGTAACAGTTCACAGGGAGTGAACTGTTGACTCACATTCTCATTGAGAACAGAAAGGAATCAATTGCCAGGTGCTAATTATGTTCTTGGTGCTTTTCCAAGAAAAGATAAATGATTACTCAGTTCAGTTGAGTTCAGTCGCTCAGTCATGTCTGACTCTTTGCAACTCCATGAATCGCAGCAGGCCAGGCCTCCCTGTCCATCACCAACTCCCAGAGTTCACTCAAACTCACGTCCATTGAGTCTGTGATGCCATCCAGCCATCTCATCCTCTGTTGTCCCCTTTTCCTCCTGCCCCCAATCCCTCCCAGCATCAGAGTCTTATCCAATGAGTCAACTCTTCACATGAGGTGGCCAAAATACTGGAGTTTCAACTTTAGCATCATTTCTTCCAAAGAACACCCAGGACTGATCTCCTTTAGAATGGACTGGTTGGATCTCCTTGCAGTCCATGGGACTCTCAGGAGTCTTCTCCAACACCACAGTTCAAAAGCATCAATTCTTCAGTGCTCAGCTTTCTTCACAGCCCAATTCTCACATCCATACATGACCACCGGACAAACCATAACCTTGACTAGATGGACCTTTGTTGGCAAAGTAATGTCTCTGCTTTTGAATATGCTATCTAGGTTGGTCATAACTTTTCTTCCAAAGAGTAAGCGTCTCTTAACTCCATGGCTGCCGTCACCATCTGCACNGCTTTCTTCACAGCCCAATTCTCACATCCATACATGACCACAGGACAAACCATAACCTTGACTAGATGGACCTTTGTTGGCAAAGTAATGTCTCTGCTTTTGAATATGCTATCTAGGTTGGTCATAACTTTTCTTCCAAAGAGTAAGCGTCTTTTAATTTCATGGCTGCAGTCACCGATTACTAAGTGATTACAATTCAGAAGAGCAAAATGCTTTTGGTGTTGGCAATTCATAAATTCAATATTGTTTGGAGCTGCTGCTGCTGCTGCTGCTGCTGCTTCTAAATCACTTCAGTTGTGTCCGACTCTGTGTGACCCCATAGACGGCAGCCCACCATGCACCCTCGTCCCTGGGATTCTCCAGGCAAGAATACTGGAGTGAGTTGCCACTTCCTACTCCAATGCATGAAAGTGAAAAGTGAAAGTGAAGTCACTCAGTCGCGTCTGATTCCTAGCAACCCCATGGAGTCTACCAGGCTCCTCCATCCATGGGACTTTCCAGGCAAGATAACTGGAGTGGGATGCCATTGCCTTCTCCTGTTTGGAGTTAAAATATGTGTTAGAGTTCAGATCATGGAAACGTATGTAAGAGGGAAATGCTTTTAGTAACTTGGCTCCATGAATTACTACAGTGGACAATTGCCATTGTCAACTCATAACAGACATATTGTGAGAGCAAAACATGAATTAATTTTGTGATAAAAGCCCAACAATTCATGTTGTTACTGTAGCATAACCAGGTTTACTCAGGCTAATTTATGACAGAGGTCAAATTGGATCCATTAGTCCAAATGAAGGCATGTTTGCTTGGCAAACATTTTTGTTGTTGCTGTTTTTGTTACATGAATTAATTTTGTGATAAAAGACCAACAATTCATGTTGTTACTGTAGCATAACCAGGTTTACTCAGGCTAATTTATGACAGAGGTCAAATTGGCTCCATTAGTCCAAATGAAGGCATGTTTGCTTGGCAAACATTTTTGTTGTTGCTGTTTTTGTTTTCAACTCAGAACCTAAGAAAGATTTTAGGCAAATAGTCACTAAGTTACTTGCCTTACGTTGCTTGCTAAAAGCTAATAGGGGAATAAGTAGTGATTAAAAATTTTCTAGTCCCTCTGAGTTCTTTGTTAATTTTATATTGGTGTTAGATTATTACATGAGTATTAATATTATTATCCAAGTTTTTGTGAAAATTAGAGTTTAATGTAACAGATTAAAGGTAATGAATGTAGTGTGGCCGCTTTAGTTTGTGGATTAACCCAGAGGCTGAATTAGTCATGGGGTTCCAGTAAATTTCCCTTTCCTCTCCTGAATGATCATTTTTAACTCTTTCAAATACATACCCAGTTATACCCCCGTTTGATGCTGGGAGGGATTGGGGGCAGGAGGAGAAGGGGATGACAGAGGATGAGATGGCTGGATGGCATCACTGACGCTATGGAAGTGAGTCTGAGTGAACTCCGGGAGTTGGTGATGGACAGGGAGGCCTGGCGTGCTGCGATTCATGGGGTCACAAAGACTCGGACACGACTGAGCAACTGAACTGAACTGAACTAAAATACAATAAAATGCAATCTCAACTACCTTTCTACTTCTGGTCATAGTTCTGCTCATCTCCTTCCTTATAAAGCAAAACTCCTTGAAGAAGTAGTCTATTCCAACTGCTCTTCTTGCTTTCTTTTTTGAACCTGGTCCAATCCTGCAAAAATGTTCTTGTCAGTATAACCTGATTACCTCCCCCACAGCCGGCTGCTCTCTCAGTCTTTCACATCTTAGTTAATAACAACTCCATTTCTCTTGATGTGTAGCCTGAAGAACTCGGTGCCATTCTTGACTGTTTAATTTTGTATGTACTCCATGTCCAATCTATCAGCAAATAATTGTTTCCTCTATTGCTAAAATACATCCAAAATCCAATCATGTTTACACTGCTTCCAATATTCTACTTAAATCCACACTTTCCTTATATCTTGTTTGCTTTTAAGCAATAGCTTCCTAACTGATATTTCTGATTCCGCTATGCCTCCTAAAGTGCATTTTTAATTCAGCTGCCAGAGTAACTTAGATGATGTTATATTTCTGCTCAACAAACTGTGAATGGCTTCTTATATCATTCACATTGAAAATCTAAGGCCACAGTGATGTGTAAAGCTGTATATAGTTGACAACTTTGATCCTGAGTTATTTTATCTTCTGCCACTCACTCTGTCTTGTTTGTTTCATTTCACTTATGTGGACCTCATTGTCTCTGTTCAAAAACCATCCGAGATACCTCCTGCCTCAGAGAATAACTTTGCATTTTCTGTTGTCTCTTTCTGGAATGTTCTTCTCTGATATTTGTATAATGTACCCTTCATTAATTGTATTCCTTTAAGTAAATGTGATCTTTTCAGTGAGACCTGCCCCATTACCTCATCTGTATAAAAATCTCCATTCCCACATCAACAGTTTTTTAAATTAATTAATTTTTAATTTTTGGCTGCACTGGGTCTTCATTGCTTTGTGTGGGCTTTCTCTAGTTGCAGCAAGCATGGGTTACTCTCTAGCTGCAGTGTCCGGGCTTCTCAAGGTGGTGGCTTCTCTTGTTGCACAGCATGGGCTCTAAGGCATGAGGCTTCCGTAGGTGTAACACGCAGGCTCAGTAGTTGTGGCACATGGGCTTACCTGCTCTAAGATTCCACTGCATGTGGGATCTTCCCAAATCAGGGATCAACCTTGTGTCACCTGGATGGGCAGGTAGATTCTTATCTACTGCACCACCAGGGAAGTCCCCACAGCAACAATTTCTCACCCTCTTTTCAATTTTGTTCTGATCCTTAGAACTTCTTATATGCATCCTTATATACTGCTCTTATTCTTTTTATTCAATTTTTTTTGCAAGGTAAAATGTAAGCCCCATAAGTGCAGAGATTTTGTATGCTTTTACTGATATGCTATTATTGTCTAGAAGAATGCTTATTTATTGAATTATTTAATTAAGGGCTTGACCCCTACCTTCAAGTTAGGTGCTAGTTAGTAATCTACAAGTATGGTGATGCATACCTCTCTCAAGAAGCTTCTTTTGTTTGTTGTCCCCTTTTCCTGGAAAAATGATTGAGATAAGCTACTCCTTCTAAAGCATCTGTTTATGAACATAAGGAAAGAGTTAGCATTTATTGTTCAATCAAGGTTCAATGCTATTCTTTTATCCCCATCATTAGTTGCTTACAATTTAAGAAGATATGATGAATAAAAATGGAAGACCAATATAGACTCTTATTATAAAAATGTAATTCAAATATTCAAATTAGCAAATTGCAATAGCAATAATTGTCAAATGTGACAATTAATGATTACATTACCTTAGTTTTCAAAATGCAATTATCAATATTAAAATGTTTACTATATAAAGCAGATCCTTCAGTTATTCTCCTGTGTTCTTTTGCTTCCTATTCAAGAAACTAATAAAAAGAATCAAAACTAAGGATCAATATAATTTGACCTTATTAAAACTCTGTCATCAACTTTAATATTAAGATATGAATGAAAATTCTTGATAACACAAAATAAAAACCATGCCAGAAAACATCAGTCAATTCTTACTAATTTCAACCCCAACTTCTTCTTTTTTTTTCTCCTAACTCTGTTTGTGTTTTAACTTCCAGCCAGAATTTCTCAAAACATAATTCATATGTTTATTATGCTTTCAAAGTACCTTCTAATTTTATAGCCAATGAGGGCAATCCAATTATTGCTGTTACTCTCCTGATTTCTTTGTCATTTTCTCATCACTTTTCTTCTCATAACTCAGTATCAACTGGCCTGTCCTAAACTATAAACTTTCAAAGTAATGGTAATCTTATTATAACTAAAAAAAGTCTCATGTTGGAACTTCCCATGGTGCTGTTTGGTAAAATATGATCCTTTTTCATTTATGTTCTCTTTCTGCCCTCATGAGATTCATTACACTGAGTTTTATACCTACTCCAAGCAAACAATCAAAGAACTATTCTCCAGTGACTTCCAGCTTAGTTTTTCTTTTATTCCTCATAATGTTTATTGAATGGCATATGTTCCTCATCTCTCTGAATCTACAGTATAATAAATTTATGTTATCAGTAAACTAAACCAGACATTAATGGTAAAATTATTTTGACTCAGATTATATTTCTCACATATCTCTGATTTGCCATCATCATAAAACTCATTTATGTGGATTATAAAAGTGGCTCTCATGATGAATTATGTAAAGCTCTACTTACCAGACAAGACAAAAATGCCATTTATATTCATTTCACTTGCTCTCTTCAGGTGAAATTATTCTTATTTCCATTGTTATCAGATTTCATAAAATATTTGTTGAAAATCCATATTCAATGTGTAACATATATATATTTTATAGTTCTCATATTGTTTTTCAGCACCTTATGACTTGATTTCCGCTGTGTATCTTTTAAGTGTTCCCTATTTTCTTGGAATTTTAAACACAAACAAAACACTTTTAAAGGATACCCAGAATCTCTCTTACAATCATATTTCATTGTTGTTGCAATTTCTTTGTTGCTGCTATTTCTTTGTTGCTGCTGTGTTCTGTCCCCATTTTTGCTAGGAAGAAGGAATGCTTGACACAGAGACAGCCCTGATTCCTATACTAATAACTAAGAATTTCCCCTGAGCATATTCTTTCTACATGCAGGATTATTTTACAGAATAACTTTTACTGAAATCATGCCAAGGCACTCCAAATGGCTTCAGTAGGAAATTTCTCTTTTCTTAGCCAGTTCTATAGACTGAACTATAGAACTATAAGCTGGTCTCACATCTACCTATATTTCAGTTCAGCTCAGTTCAGTCGCTCAGTCGTGTCTGACTCTTTGTGACCCCATGAATCGCAGCACGCCAGGCCTCCCTTCCATCACTAACTCCTGGAGTTCACTTAGACCCATGTCCATCGAGTCAGTGATGCCATCCAACATCTCATCTTCTGTCATCCCCTTCTCCTCCTTCCCCCAATCCCTCCCAGCATCAGAGTCTTTTCCAATGAGTCAACTCTTCCCATGAGGTGGCCAAAGTACTGGAGTTTCAATTTTAGCATCATTCCTTCCAAAGAACACCTAGGGCTGATCTCCTTCGAATGGACTGGTTGGATCTCTTTGCAGTCCAAGGGACTCTCAAGAGTCTTCTCCAACACCACAGTTCAAAAGCATCAATTCTTTGGTGCTCAGCCTTCTTCACAGTCCAACCCTCACATCCACACACGACCACAGGAAAAACCATAGCCTTGACTAGATGGACCTTAGTTGGCAAAGTCATGTCTCTGCTTTTGAATATGCTATCTAGGTTGGTCATAACTTTTCTTCCAAGGAGTAAGTGTCTTTTATTTTCATGGCTGCAATCACCATCTGCAGTGATTTTGGAGCCCCCAAAATTAAAGTCTGACACTGTTTCCACTGTTTCCCCATCTATTTCTCATGAAGTGATGGGACTGGATGCCATGATCTTCGTTTTCTGAATGTTGAGCTTTAAGCTGCCAGGGTCTAGCCCCAATGGATCCAGGGAATTTGAAGCAGAGACGGAGGTGGTGTCCTAGGAAAGAACTATTTAATTAGCAATATAAAGAGAGATTAGGAAAGAACAGTGTAGTAGGAAATCTTAGTGGAGAAAAGAGGCTGAATAACTTGGTTTATGTGGAAAACCAATAAAACTCCAAGACAAGGAGTTTGCACCACCTACATAGGCCACTGGCACCCGCTTGAATAGCAGAGGGTGCCCCACCTTGGGCTCCCACTCACGTGGGTCTTAGAAGCCAGGGCAAGTAAGTAGACATGGCGAGCCTCCATGCTCCAGATGGGAATTCAGCCAGAAAAGAAGAGAATGAGAAAAGACCATATGGGGGAAACCAGTCTTTCCAGGAACTGGTCTGTTTCTTTATTTTTCAGGTCCACTTTTATACTTTTAGTTATACATAGAGATAAATGTAAGAAACAGAGTCACGCAGGGTCAGCTGCTCTGACCCTTATCTAAAGACAGTGTTCTCAGTGTATGTTTGTTCTTACAAGGGTCTTACATTTGTTTACAATATCTTCTGGTCTGGAGACCGATCAACGTTTTATGGCCTCACCTTACTTTCTATTGATAAAGGTTAATTCTACTTAGTCTTAAGACAGTGATAAATTTACATTTTTACATAGCAAGGACACAATGATTTATAACAAGGAAAGAGGAGTACAGTGATCTATAACAAAAGAGAAAATTCATTAACTCAAAAGTCTAGTATTGCTAACATCAAAACTACTGTATTTTCTTTTCTACATTCCAATTACATCGATTAACATACTCCCAGGTGCCTAAGGATATGGAGGCCTGGCGACAATCATTAACTCAGCAATGAAACCCTTCACCAACATGATTTTTATCTTTAGAAAAACCCTATGCTAACTAATACTTTCAAAATACTCCAAACTCTCTTGTGCTATTTATGGTTGAGAGGTTGTAAACAATCATGTACATAGTAGCAAGAGTGTGGATAATCCTGTCATACAAGCTAGTCTACCAGCAGAGAGGTTTTTGGACTTGTCATGCCCAGGAGATTAATTAACTGGAGTCTCAAGTTAACTCCTTTTCAGAGAGAGGTGGTGGGGGATAGCCCCCCATATAATGTCAGAAGAGTAGGCTAAAAGCACAATGCAGTAAGGCAGGCAGACTGGTTTTGGGGCAGATGCACGAGCAGATCCAGCGAGGCTCCCTTAAGGCTCTACTCGCCTTTGCCTGTCGGGCCCCTTAACCTCATGACGTTTGCCACGGGCGGGACTCCTCGTGCTGGCTCCCGGCATTAAGCTAACTTTTTCACTCTCCACTTTCACTTTCATCAAGAGGCTTTTTAGTTCCTCTTCACTTTATGCCCATTTTTAGCATGATTGAAACCAATTTGACACCCCCTGTTTAGCAAGAAGTTTCTCATTAAATGACAAGATAAATTCAATATATGGAGGTATGTCTGTCAATCCACAGAAGTGGCATTGTAGTATTTAATCAATGTAGTATTTCTGGCATAAGTCTATGGAAAATATTTTGGCAGTCAGTGTGGGGGAAATTAATATACAGGGTCAAAAAAATTACACTTTTTCTTCCACGTATGAAGAAACAACCATGTTTGGAGAGCAGAAATGAACAAAGTAAATGAAAAAGTTATATAGAAAGAAAATTAATGCTAAAACAGATTATGAGTTTGGATAATTAGGAAAAATCAGCTAAACAATTAGGAACGTTAATATACTTAATATTTAGTGATTCAGGAATAAGAAAGTCTAATCTTCTTGTTATGTCTAAATAACTTTATTTATGTTACTTAACCTATGTCCTGTATCATGTAAGTTTCTTAGATCTATGTCAAACAAAAATTTCAAGGAAGATCATGGTGTCTAGATTTTTCAGGACAAAGTATCAAAAAGGCAGTCTCTGTATAGAATCTTCTTTAAGTACTCAGTAGAGTAATGACTACTGAATATGTTTGAGGAAACTAGCTAAGGCTAGGAAAAAAAAACATCTAAATTATAAGAAAAAAATATTGTTCAGGATTTTACAATACCAAGAACAGTGCCTATTTCAACTAGTCAGACTGGAAAAACATTAAAATATGGAGCATTGAGTAAAGTACCCAGGAATGCCTAACCTCAGTAGTGGAGGGTAGTTAGCCCTAGACTGACCTCTGCTTCTAATCAGCCAAAAGAAAAACAAAAGCAAGATCCAAACCTATCAGACTGTATCCACATAACCACATATCAGGACAAAGCTAAAGAAAGAACAGTAGAGATACAAAAACAGCCAGGACCCAACAAGATAAAGTTCACAGTTTTGTACATCCAATGAAAGACAATCAGGCATGCAAAAAAGCAGTAAAACACGACTCAAAAGGAGGAGAATAATCATTCCTTTGTTTGAAAACTGATATAGATGTTAGAATTAGACAAGGACATTGAAAAAATATGTTATAACTGTATTCCTTATGTTCAAAAAGTAAGCAAATTGAAACTGTACAAATAGACTCAATTTGAACTTTTTGAAGTGACAATAAAAATTTCTAAAAAATTACACTGAATAGGATGAACGGCAGTTTAGATGTAGCATAAGAAAATGAGTTGGTGGGTACAGTGTTAGCTGCTCGATTGTGTCCAACTCTTTTATACCGCATGGACTGTAGCCTGCCAGACTCCCCTGTCCATGGAGTTCTCCAGGCAAGAATACTGGAGTGGGTTGCCATTTTCTTCTCCATGTGGGTATAGTAGACTTCTCTAAACCTTAGGATTGGCCAGGCTTCAGGAAGGACCTCTTGTCCTATCCCTGTCTTTTGTGAGAACACAGAGGAGGAGGAAAGGATTCCCTGAGAATCTGAGGATTTTTACCTCTAATCCCCTCAGATGTTTTTATCAGCAGGAAGGGAGCAAGAGGACACTTCCTAGCAAGGGGCAAGAGCTTTTTCTGAACTTATTGTTTTCAAATTAAGCCCTTGACTCTCCTATTCTCCACAACTAGCAGGCATTCTCTTTCTCTTTGCCAACAGGTAAACTAAATTTACCTGTCAGTGACATAGCAAAACAAACAAAAAAACAAACAGAAAATAGAGTGAACTGTGGGGATATTTCAAACATGCTAATGTATATGTAACTGGAGACATTAAATATGAGAAGTAGTACATAAAAATATTTAAATATTTACTGAAAATAATCCCAAATCTGATATGAAGTATACAACCACAGATCCCTAAAACACAAGGAAAAAAAAAAAAGAGAGTACCCAAGGTACACTGTAATCAGACTTTGAAGATATAATCTTACAAGCAGCCAGAGAAAAAAAAGAGGAAAGAATTCTTAACACAAATTAGTAGAACTGGTCAACAGAAAATCACTAAAAATAAGAGAAAGAAAAAAGATTGCTATGGATAGATAGCACTTGAACCCTCCACCCAATGACATACTAAACATTCAAATATGCAGGAATTGTTTTCTAACATAAAGCATTTTTTTAATCCACAAAAGAAGATCAGCACATTTAAAAGTATTTGAGTCATAGAATGTATTTTCTTTAATAAAATGAAAAAAATGAGATGAAATTAGAATTCAAAAAATATATCTGGAAAATTCTCAAGTATTTGGAAACTAAATAGCATACTTCTGAGGGGAAAAAATTAGAAAATACATTTAACTGAGAAAAATTAAAAACTAAATATATCAAGATTTGTGGAATGCAGCTAATATAGCACTTAAGGGAAATATATAACACTAGATGTCTATATTAGAAACGAAGAATGTCTCAAATTGAATACCTCAGCATTAAGCAATCAGAAAGAGTACAATAAATAAAATCCAAGAGAAGCAGAAGAGAGAAAACAAACAAACGAAAAGAAATCAGAAGGAGAGAGAAAATGAGGGAAAAAGGAGTGAAAATTAACAGAAATCAAAGGCTGACTTTTTGGAAAGATTAACAAATTTCGATTAACTTCTAGCTGGACTAATTTGGAAAATATATATATATATATATATGAAAGCAGTATCAGAAATGAATGAGGTAAAATCACTCTAGATTTCATGTATACTTAAAAAAAAAAAAAGTGGTAATATTCAGTTCAGTTCAGTTTAGTCACTCAGTTGTGTCCAACTCTGTGACCCCATGAATTGCAGCACACCAGGCCTTCCTGTCCATCACCAACTCCCGGAGTTCACTCAGACTCACATCCATCGAGTCGGTGATGCCATCCAGCCATCTCATCCTCTGTCATCCCCTTCTTCTTCTGCTCCCAATCCCTACCAGCATCATAGTCTTTTCCAATGAGTCAACTCTTTGCATAAGGCGGCCAAAGTACTGGAATTTCAGCTTTAGCATCATTTCTTCCAAAGAACACCCAGAACTGAACTCCTTTAGAATGGAATGGTTGGATCTTCTTGCAATCTGAGGGACTCTCNTCTTCTGCTCCCAATCCCTACCAGCATCATAGTCTTTTCCAATGAGTCAACTCTTTGCATAAGGCGGCCAAAGTACTGGAATTTCAGCTTTAGCATCATTTCTTCCAAAGAACACCCAGAACTGAACTCCTTTAGAATGGAATGGTTGGATCTTCTTGCAATCTGAGGGACTCTCAAGAGTCTTCTCCAACACCACAGTTCAAAAGCATCAATTCTTCGGCGCTCAGCTTTCTTCACAGTCCAACTCTCACATCCATACATGACCACTGGAAAAACCATAAGCAATTTTATACCAATATATCCCACAACTTTGGCTTCCCTGGTGGCTCAGTGGTGAAGAATCCTTCTGCCAGTGGAGGAGATGCAGATTCAATCCCTGGGTCCAGAAGATTCCCTGGAAAAGGAAATGGCAACCCACTCCAGTATTCTTGTCTAGGAAATCCCATGGACAGAGGAGCCTGTGGTGTACAGTGCATGGGGATTACAAAAGAGTCAGAGGTGATTTAGTAACTAAACAACAGCAGTAGTAACAAAATCCCACAATTAAGATTAAATGGATAAATTTCTTGAAAAAGACAAGGCTGACTTAAGAAGAAATAAAGTCCCAAGCCCTGTATCTATTAAAAAGTGAAAAAGAATTTGTCGTTAAAAGCCTTCCACAAAGGAAAACTCCAGGCCCAGAAGGTTTCGTTAGTACATTCTACCAAATAGTTATGAAAAAAAAAAAAAAAAAAAAAAAAAACCTACCACTGAATAAGCTCTCCCAGAAAGTTGAAGAAGAGGAAATTCTTCTCATATCATTCTATGAGTCTAGTATTATTTTGATAACCAAAACCAGAAGAGGATATAAGGAGAAAACTACTGACCAATATCCATCATGTATCTAGATGAAAAAATATTTTAACAAAATATTAACAGATTGAACACAATAATGCATAGAAAGATAATACATGATGAGAATAAGGTGGCTTTATCCTAGGAACACATGACTAAATATTACAAAATCAATGTACTAATTCACTAAAACATATTAAAAAATAGAAGTTTTATGAAAATTTCAAATATATAGAAAACATATTTAATGAAAAGTTTTCAGGAAAATAAAAATATAAGAGAACTTTCCTGTCTTGATAAAGGTAATTTATGAAAAACTTATGCCCAATATCATCCTTAAGACTGAAAGAATGAATGTTTTCCCTATTAAGTAAAAATAATATAAAATAGCAAGGATTTCTGCTTTCACACTGCTATTCAATATTGCATTGAAAGATTTAACCAATGTAATATGCCAGGAAAGTAATGAAAGGCATAGAGATTTAGAAGGAAGAAACAAAATTATATTTATTAGCAAATTGCCAACCATTGTGTCAAATATGATGGAAGCTGGAAAGAAGCAGAAGAATTTAAGTGAGTTTAGCAAATGTTATAGGATATAAGATCATCGCACAATCAATAGTAGCAAAGAATAAAACAAAACTAAATTTTTTTAAAAAATAGTTCCCTGACCAGGGGCTGAATCTATGGCCCTGCAGTGGAAGATTAGAACCTTAAACACTGGATTGCCAGGGAAATTCCCAAGAAATTAAAATATTTTGAAGTTACCATTATACTAATATAAAAAAACAGGTACTGAGGGATAAATTTAACCAAAACTTATAAGAGCTCTAAGTTGAAAACTAAAAAATATTTTTTAATTTAAGAGACCACAATAAATGGAGAATGTGTGTTTTTGGTCCCAAAATTCAATGTTGCTAATTTGTCAGTTCTCTATAAATTTATCTAAAAGTTGAATGCAATATGGTTAAAATTCTGAATATATTCAATTAAATCATTAAATTGACAAGCTAACTCTAAACTTCATATGGAAGTTAAAAAAAATCTTTGAAAAAAGTAATAAGTTTAATACATCTACTACCTCTACTACACATCCCCAGTATTACTGCCTGGGAAATCCCATGGACAGAGGAGCCTGGCGTGCTATAGTCCATGGGATCACAAAAGTCAACCATGACTCAGCAATTAAACAACATCATCAATGAACATCATATTTTACATTGAACATTTTAAATAGATGCAGTTAGTTGTATGTTGATTATACCTCAGTAAAGCTATTAAGAGACCACAGTATTTATTTCATCTTAGTTCTCCTTAACTTCAAAATCCTATGTTAGAGAAATATTTAGAGTTCTGCCAAAGCTCGGAACATATAAAGAATTTATTCTCTTATATAATGCTCCAGTACTATGACAGAGCTATGTTCAGGTTGCTCTGTGGTTCACTTCACACATAAATACATTTAAGGAAGTTGGAGGTTAAGGGGAAGTACTTTTATTTGTTAGTCATAATGATAAAGTGAAAAGAAAACAAATTCTTCTTCTTAAATTGTTATGTTGAAAAATGATGTTTTTCAGATTCTCATTTAAAACAAAACTGCGAATTCATATATGTATATGTGTGTGTTTGTGTGTAGATAAGATACAAATGGACAAACACATGCATATTATATACACATGTATGTACATATGCATATAGATATAGACACCTGTATATCTATACACATATATGCACGTTACTATATATTTATACACATACACATACACATCTATATCCTGGAAAAGGGAATGGCAACCCACTCCAGTATTCTTGCCTGGAGAATTCCATGGACAGAGGAGCCTGGAGGGCTGCAGTCTGTGGGAATAGAGTCAAACGTGACTGAGTGACTAAGCATGCGCATGCACACACACACACATACACACATTTATATATGTATTCACACACATTTATGTTACAAAACAGATCTAATTTTCAAAAAGAAACTAAAATTTAAAGTTAGTTTTTATTTTGCTCACATTATTTGCTTGTAAATATAATGGTAAAGGGGATTCCCTGGTAGCTCAGACGGTAAAGCGTCTGCCTGCAATGTGGAAGACCCGGGTTCGATTCCCAGGTCAGGAAGATCCTCTGAAGAAGGAAATGACAACCCACTCCAGTACTTTTGCCTAGAAAATTCCATGGATGGAGGAGCCTGGTGAGCTACAGTCTATGGGGTCTCAAAGAGTTGAACATGACTGAGCAATTTCACTCACTCATACTCATAATGGCAAAGAGAAGTGTTCAGTTTTCCTTTTTCACTCTTTGGCTTCCCCTCAAGTATCTGTTGTCTTTATTTGATGACCGTGGTTCTCACAGTGAGGGAATCTCTAATGAAAGCTCCTGTTTTTATAGTGCTTTTTGAATCTGCCATGCATTTGAGCCACTGTAATGTACTTGGTGGGTTTGAATTTTCCCCTGAACACATCACAAACAAAAACAGATTAGTTTTTATGACTGAAGTATTGCCTGTGTTAAGTATCTCTTTAGTCTTCCTGCAACTCTGGTGCCAAGAAGAAGAGACTAATATTTTCATGTGCTTCATTTTAATTGAATCAGCTGCAAGAACAAAATACTTTTTTAGATTGAGTGAGGATTGCTGCCTTGGTTCCAATTCACTGCTTTGTAACCAAATAGCTCTTCCTGGTCTAGATTTATTGTATTTCTACCTCCATGTGGAAGAATTTTATAGTCAGTCTTCTTTGGGACGTTGGCTGCTGAACTCTTTTACTGACACTCTTCTCATTAGGCTACTGAGAAAATTAAATAGATTCTATCAGTCTCTTTCCTAACATTCTGGTGATACTTTATGGACTGTAGGATGAGAGTGAGGAAATTTAACTGTAACTTCTAAGAACTAATTTCCCATTAGGGGAACAAAATATTTTATGTTTCTTGTCAGGGTGGATGTGGTGGCACGAATGGAAAGAATGCTTTCATCCCTTGTGAGCAAGATTAAAGCCCCAAACTTGACCCCAGAGGTGTCTTTCCTAGCACATTGTCTACCACTTTTTAAAACAAATATGAAAGAGCCAAATATTCCCTAATTAATGTTACTATGTACCCTAGGCTTTAATCAGCAGAAACTCTGAGGTCAGCATTTACAATCACGTTTGAGAACCAGGCACTTGGATCAGACTTTCCCTTCATGGGAATCAGGCATAGCATTCACAGGCTTTGGAGTCAGAAGTCCCACTCTTCACACATCCCTTTGCCGCTTTCTATGTCTACAACCATGGACAAAGCCATCAATTTCTCTGAATACAAATGTATTCTTCTGTGATACATATGGGTCAATATTAATTATTTTAGATAGAGAACAAGCTAAAGTTAATGTGCTATCACAAAGAGATACAGAAACATGATGACTTAAGTAAGTAAGAAATTTATTTCTCTCTCATGAAAACAGTCCAGGGCTGATGAGGAGGCTTTGTAAACTTTAACATATGGCTTCTGTTGTGAGGCTAGGGTTAAGGCTGGTGATCATCGTTTTTAGCCAGTGGAAGGTGAAGGGAGAACGAGGCCAAGCAGCTTCTCTGCTGAGTTTGTTGCCCAGAATATACAATCAGTGTTGTTATTTCTTCCCCACTGGCCAGGGCTTGGCCAGAGGTCAACATGGCTGCGTGTGACTCTGAGAGAATGTGTTCCCAACTGGTAGGCCATGTGCCCAGCTACAACTTGAAGGGATCTTTCTTTAAAAGAAAGAGATAAGAATGTATGTTAGAGAACAATGAACAAACTCTAATGTTAAAATATCCAGATAATAAGATTCAAGAGGTATTGTCTGAAACCAGGTTAGGTATAAGGCATGTTGAAATAAATGTCATTAAATGCTCACGCATTTTAAATGATGGAATAATCATTTAATCTATACTTGTAGATTAAATAAAATAATTATTTAATCAGACACCTCCCAGAAAGAGAACGAGGCCAAGCAGCTTCTCTGCTGAGTTTGTTGCCCAGAATATACAATCAGTGTTGTTATTTCTTCCCCACTGGCCAGGGCTTGGCCAGAGGTCAACATGGCTGCGTGTGACTCTGAGAGAATGTGTTCCCAACTGGTAGGCCATGTGCCCAGCTACAACTTGGAGGGATCTTTCTTTAAAAGAAAGAGATAAGAATGTATGTTAGAGAACAATGAACAAACTCTAATGTTAAAATATCCAGATAATAAGATTCAAGAGGTATTGTCTGAAACCAGGTTAGGTATAAGGCATGTTGAAATAAATGTCATTAAATGCTCACGCATTTTAAATGATGGAATAATCATTTAATCTATACTTGTAGATTAAATAAAATAATTATTTAATCAGACACCTCCCAGAATCTGAATCAGACAAAGGAGCTTTGTCGGATGGTGTGACCTTTCCTTGGCTTCTCCCAAACTAGTGACTTCACGCCCACCTGAGCAAAAAAATGAAAGATATTCTCTATGACCTAGAAGAGATCCAGGGAAAATTACAAGAAAATTTCATGCAGCAATGGGCCCTTGAAGAACAAACACAGGTTGAATTCCTGGAAGCTCCATCTTCTTCCTCATGCTCACTGCCTGACCAGAGCCACCTTGCACCCAAGAGGGTTTCCTCATCTGCTCGATAGGTCATCATCAGTCCAAACTTTGGCCGTGGGACCCTCTACTGTAATCTGAAGGTGTCCGCAGATCACTGGACGGTGACTGTATCTCACTTCCCACACTCCTGACCCTGGAATCCTGAGAGGTTTGCCTCCAGCCAAGCCTTATGTTTCCAGGCCCTCTCTTCTGGGCAGCAGTATTGGGAAGTGGACCCTCAGCATTGTAGCCACTGGACAGTTGGGGTGACCTTGTGGAGGGAGGAAGAAAAGCCAGATCCTAGGAAGGACCACAGACTCCTGGTGTGTAGAGTGGAAAGGGACAAGCCAGCTCTCTGCATGGTGCACAGTCAAGGAAACTGTCCTTGACTGACACAGACCTAGTGTGGTGGACTTCTGGCTAGACCTTGAGGAGGGAAAGCTTGCCTTTTATTCTGTGGCTGATCAGGCGAAGCCTCTGTATGAGTGCCCAGTCTCTGTCTCTTTTCCTCTGCACCTTGCCTTCTGCCTGTATGACTTATACCCTGGAATTCTCTGACTATAAGGCAAATGAACATGTAAACATTCCCTGGGTGTTAAAACATATTGATTTCCCAGTCTCTCAGCCTTCAAGTTTCCCACGTGGAAATCACTTTATCACTAGTGAAGCTAGTGATAAAGAATCAGTCTGCCAATGCAGGAGAACTAAGGAATGTGGGTTCTATCCCTGGGTTGGGAGGTTCCCCTGGAGGAAGAAATGGCAAGCCACTCCAGTATTCTTGCTTGGAAAACCCCATGGACAGAGGGGCCTGTAGGGCTACAGTCCATGGGGTCACAGAGAGTTGGACACGACTAAAGTGATTTAGCACACAGCATGCTTGTAAATAAAAGCTCTTAGAAGTTTCTTTATTAAAGTTTTAGAAAATACATTCATGTGTTTTTTTAATGGGATCACAAAAGTCAACCATGACTCAGCAATTAAACAACATCATCAATGAACATCATATTTTACATTGAACATTTTAAATAGATGCAGTTAGTTGTATGTTGATTATACCTCAGTAAAGCTATTAAGAGACCACAGTATTTATTTCATCTTAGTTCTCCTTAACTTCAAAATCCTATGTTAGAGAAATATTTAGAGTTCTGCCAAAGCTCGGAACATATAAAGAATTTATTCTCTTATATAATGCTCCAGTACTATGACAGAGCTATGTTCAGGTTGCTCTGTGGTTCACTTCACACATAAATACATTTAAGGAAGTTGGAGGTTAAGGGGAAGTACTTTTATTTGTTAGTCATAATGATAAAGTGAAAAGAAAACAGATTCTTCTTCTTAAATTGTTATGTTGAAAAATGATGTTTTTCAGATTCTCATTTAAAACAAAACTGCGAATTCATATATGTATATGTGTGTGTTTGTGTGTAGATAAGATACAAATGGACAAACACATGCATATTATATACACATGTATGTACATATGCATATAGATATAGACACCTGTATATCTATACACATATATGCACGTTACTATATATTTTATGTGTATGTGTACTATATCCTGGAAAAGGGAATGGCAACCCACTCCAGTATTCTTGCCTGGAGAATTCCATGGACAGAGGAGCCTGGAGGGCTGCAGTCTGTGGGAATAGAGTCAAACGTGATTGAGTGACTAAGCATGCGCATGCACACACACACACATACACACATTTATATATGTATTCACACACATTTATGTTACAAAACAGATCTAATTTTCAAAAAGAAACTAAAATTTAAAGTTAGTTTTTATTTTGCTCNGACAGAGGAGCCTGGAGGGCTGCAGTCTGTGGGAATAGAGTCAAACGTGACTGAGTGACTAAGCATGCGCATGCACACACACACACATACACACATTTATATATGTATTCACACACATTTATGTTACAAAACAGATCTAATTTTCAAAAAGAAACTAAAATTTAAAGTTAGTTTTTATTTTGCTCACATTATTTGCTTGTAAATATAATGGTAAAGGGGATTCCCTGGTAGCTCAGACGGTGAAGCATCTGCCTGCAATGTGGAAGACCCGGGTTCGATCCCCGGGTCGGGAAGATCCTCTGAAGAAGGAAATGACAACCCATTCCAGTACTTTTGCCTAGAAAATTCCATGGATGGAGGAGCCTGGTGAGCTACAGTCTATGGGGTCTCAAAGAGTTGAACATGACTGAGCAATTTCACTCACTCATACTCATAATGGCAAAGAGAAGTGTTCAGTTTTCCTTTTTCACTCTTTGGCTTCCCCTCAAGTATCTGTTGTCTTTATTTGATGACCGTGGTTCTCACAGTGAGGGAATCTCTAATGAAAGCTCCTGTTTTTATAGTGCTTTTTGAATCTGCCATGCATTTGAGCCACTGTAATGTACTTGGTGGGTTTGAATTTTCCCCTGAACACATCACAAACAAAAACAGATTAGTTTTTATGACTGAAGTATTGCCTGTGTTAAGTATCTCTTTAGTCTTCCTGCAACTCTGGTGCCAAGAAGAAGAGACTAATATTTTCATGTGCTTCATTTTAATTGAATCAGCTGCAAGAACAAAATACTTTTTTAGATTGAGTGAGGATTGCTGCCTTGGTTCCAATTCACTGCTTTGTAACCAAATAGCTCTTCCTGGTCTAGATTTATTGTATTTCTACCTCCATGTGGAAGAATTTTATAGTCAGTCTTCTTTGGGACGTTGGCTGCTGAACTCTTTTACTGACACTCTTCTCATTAGGCTACTGAGAAAATTAAATAGATTCTATCAGTCTCTTTCCTAACATTCTGGTGATACTTTATGGACTATAGGATGAGAGTGAGGAAATTTAACTGTAACTTCTAAGAACTAATTTCCCATTAGGGGAACAAAATATTTTATGTTTCTTGTCAGGGTGGATGTGGTGGCACGAATGGAAAGAATGCCTTCATCCCTTGTGAGCAAGATTAAAGCCCCAAACTTGACCCCAGAGGTGTCTTTCCTAGCACATTGTCTACCACTTTTTAAAACAAATATGAAAGAGCCAAATATTCCCTAATTAATGTTACTATGTACCCTAGGCTTTAATCAGCAGAAACTCTGAGGTCAGCATTTACAATCACGTTTGAGAACCAGGCACTTGGATCAGACTTTCCCTTCATGGGAATCAGGCATAGCATTCACAGGCTTTGGAGTCAGAAGTCCCACTCTTCACACATCCCTTTGCCGCTTTCTATGTCTACAACCATGGACAAAGCCATCAATTTCTCTGAATACAAATGTATTCTTCTGTGATACATATGGGTCAATATTAATTATTTTAGATAGAGAACAAGCTAAAGTTAATGTGCTATCACAAAGAGATACAGAAACATGATGACTTAAGTAAGTAAGAAATTTATTTCTCTCTCATGAAAACAGTCCAGGGCTGATGAGGAGGCTTTGTAAACTTTAACACATGGCTTCTGTTGTGAGGCTAGGGTTAAGGTTGGTGATCATCGTTTTTAGCCAGTGGAAGGTGAAGAGAGAACGAGGCCAAGCAGCTTCTCTGCTGAGTTTGTTGCCCAGAATATACAATCAGTGTTGTTATTTCTTCCCCACTGGCCAGGGCTTGGCCAAAGGTCAACATGGCTGCGTGTGACTCTGAGAGAATGTGTTCCCAACTGGTAGGCCATGTGCCCAGCTACAACTTGGAGGGATCTTTCTTTAAAAGAAAGAGATAAGAATGTATGTTAGAGAACAATGAACAAACTCTAATGTTAAAATATCCAGATAATAAGATTCAAGAGGTATTGTCTGAAACCAGGTTAGGTATAAGGCATGTTGAAATAAATGTCATTAAATGCTCACGCATTTTAAATGATGGAATAATCATTTAATCTATACTTGTAGATTAAATAAAATAATTATTTAATCAGACACCTCCCAGAATCTGAATCAGACAAAGGAGCTTTGTCGGATGGTGTGACCTTTCCTTGGCTTCTCCCAAACTAGTGACTTCACGCCCACCTGAGCAAAAAAATGAAAGATATTCTCTATGACCTAGAAGAGATCCAGGGAAAATTACAAGAAAATTTCATGCAGCAATGGGCCCTTGAAGAACAAACACAGGTTGAATTCCTGGAAGCTCCATCTTCTTCCTCATGCTCACTGCCTGACCAGAGCCACCTTGCACCCAAGAGGGTTTCCTCATCTGCTCGATAGGTCATCATCAGTCCAAACTTTGGCCGTGGGACCCTCTACTGTAATCTGAAGGTGTCCGCAGATCACTGGACGGTGACTGTATCTCACTTCCCACACTCCTGACCCTGGAATCCTGAGAGGTTTGCCTCCAGCCAAGCCTTATGTTTCCAGGCCCTCTCTTCTGGGCAGCAGTATTGGGAAGTGGACCCTCAGCATTGTAGCCACTGGACAGTTGGGGTGACCTTGTGGAGGGAGGAAGAAAAGCCAGATCCTAGGAAGGACCACAGACTCCTGGTGTGTGGAGTGGAAAGGGGCCAGCCAGCTCTCTGCATGGTGCACAGTCAAGGAAACTGTCCTTGACTGACACAGACCTAGTGTGGTGGACTTCTGGCTAGACCTTGAGGAGGGAAAGCTTGCCTTTTATTCTGTGGCTGATCAGGCGAAGCCTCTGTATGAGTGCCCAGTCTCTGTCTCTTTTCCTCTGCACCTTGCCTTCTGCCTGTATGACTTATACCCTGGAATTCTCTGACTATAAGGCAAATGAACATGTAAACATTCCCTGGGTGTTAAAACATATTGATTTCCCAGTCTCTCAGCCTTCAAGTTTCCCACGTGGAAATCACTTTATCACTAGTGAAGCTAGTGATAAAGAATCAGTCTGCCAATGCAGGAGAACTAAGGAATGTGGGTTCTATCCCTGGGTTGGGAGGTTCCCCTGGAGGAAGAAATGGCAAGCCACTCCAGTATTCTTGCTTGGAAAACCCCATGGACAGAGGGGCCTGTAGGGCTACAGTCCATGGGGTCACAGAGAGTTGGACACGACTAAAGTGGTTTAGCACACAGCATGCTTGTAAATAAAAGCTCTTAGAAGTTTCTTTATTAAAGTTTTAGAAAATACATTCATGTGTTTTTTTTTCTATCAGCTAAAGCAAATGTTTAAATTGAAGAACTTGAACAAGTCAGTTTTCACAGTTAGCAAAGACAGAGGTAAACACAAAATAACCAAAGAGTAGGACACACTCACATAGGAGATTTTCAACTATTTCAGACTATAATGTAGCAAATAATACAGTTTGAAACAAAATTGTATAGCATCATGATGGTCATCAATTTTAGAATCAGAAAAAATATCATTTGGGCTTCCAGGTCAATCTCTTTTACTAGCAGTGTAGTCTTAAAGCAAGTATATTTCCTTTAAATATATATATATATATATGGATTTATATAATAAACACTCATACACCCAGCACTAACAATAATAACACTCTTTTTCCTATTTAAATTTGATCTTATCAATCCCCTGGAACAAATAAAAAAGACTTCAAATAAAATTGAGTTCCTTTTATACTCCTTTAGCCAGCTATTGTGATTTGTATATAGCCTATTATGTATTTTTAGACTTATTTTGCATGTGTACCTATGTATCTTATATATGTTGTTGTTCAGTCACTAAGTTGTGTCCAACACATTGAGACCCCATGGACTGCAGCACACCTGGAGTTTGTGCAAACTCATGTCCATTGAGTCGCTGATGCCATCCAGTCATCTCATCCTCTGTTGTCTCCTTCTCCTCCTGCCCTCGATCTTTCCCAGCATCAGGGTCTTTTCCAGCAGTATTTAGAAGCAGTTAACTTGTCACCTCCAATGCATTTTCAACAGTTACAGATGAATAAATGCTATATAAGTATATATAATTGTTAAAATATATATGTAAATATTTATTTATGGTATACAATATTTTGCTATATAATCAATACATAACATAAATATGTGAAATGATCATAAATATATATTTATAAATATATATATATTACTATATAGATATACTTCTATCTAGGAATATGTGAACTGTGAACTTCCAGATGTTCAAGCAGGATTTAGAAAAGGCAGAAAAACCAGAGATCAAATTGCCAACATCCACTGGATCATTGAAAAAGCAAGAGAGTTCTAGATAAACTTCTGCTTTATTGACTATGTCAAAGACTTTGACTGTGTGGATCACAACAAACTGGAAAATTCTTCAAGAGATAGGAATACCAGACGACCTGACCTGCCTCCTGAGAAATCTATATGCAGGTCAAGAAGCAATGATTAGAAATGGACATGGAACAACAGACTGGTTCCAAATCAGGAAAGGAGTACGTCAAGGCTGTATGTTGTCACCCTGCGTATTTAACTTCTGTGCAGAGTACATCATGAGAAACGCTGGGCTGGATGAAGCACAAGCAGGAATCAAGATTGCCAGGAGAAATAACAATAACCTTAGATATGCAAAAACCTCAGATGACACCATTCTTATGGCAAAAAGCAAAGAACTAAAGAGCCTCTTGATGAAAGTAAAAGAAGAGAGTGAAAATGTTGGCTTAAAACTCAACATTCAGAAAACTAAGATCATGGCATCTGGTCCTATCACTTCATGGCAAATAGATGAGAATCAGTGGAAACAATGACAGACTTTATTCTTTTGGGCTCCAAAATCACTGTAGATGGTGACTGCAGCCATGAAATTAAAAGACACTTGCTCCTTGGAAGAAAAGTTATGACCAACCTAGACAGCATATTTAAAAGCAGAGACATTACTTTGCCGACAAAGGTGCATCAAGTCAAAGCTATGGTTTTTCAAATAATCATTTATGGATGTAAGAGTTGGATTATAAAGAAAGCTGAGTGCCAAAGAATTGATGCTTTTGAACTGTGGTGTTGGAGAAGACTCTTGAGAGTCCCTTGGACTGCAAGGAGATCCAACCAGTCTATCGTAAACGAGATCAGTCCTGAGTGTCCATTGGAAGGAAGGACTGATGTTGAAGCTGAAACTCCAGTACTTTGGTCACCTGATGTGAAGAGCTGACTCATTTGAAAAGACCCTGATGCTGGGAAAGATTGAAGGCAGGAGAAGAGGGGGATGAAAAAGGGTGAGATGGTTGAATGGCATCACCGACTCAATGAATAAGAGTTTGAGTAAGCTCAGGGAGTTGGTGATGGACAGGGAGGCCTAGAGTGTTGTAGTCCATGGGGTCACAAAGTCAGACATGACTGAGCGACTGAACTATTTGTAAATATAAATTTTTGTTATAGTCTGGGATGTAGTTAAACATTTATATTAAAAGAAATAAAACTTTTGTGGCTCCTAGGTGGCCACATAAGTGGTAAAAAATCTGCATGCCAATGCAGGAGACTTGTGTTCACTCCCTGGTTTGGGACGATCCCCTAGAGAAGGAAATGGCAACCCACTCCAGTATTCTTGAATGGGAAATACCATGGGCAAAGGAGCCTTGTGGGCTGTAGTCCATGGGTTTGCAAAGAGTCAGACATGGCTAAGGCACACACATATGCCTGGTTTAAAGACCTAATTTCGCCAATGAAGAATGTAAAAACCAGTCTGAATTCAGGTTTCTAATCTTGTAATAAAGACTGATCACATTATTTTCCCATTGTAGGTGATAATAGTATATTGAGTTAATTTTAATCTTATAAAATTATAATTACTTTGAATGAAAATGTATGTGTCTGACACCAGCTACAATCCATAGCTAAGATATTTCTTCAGAGTGCATGAAGCATCATTATGTATATTAAACAAATAAGCTAGATCTTATTTAAGGGAATTAAAGATATTCAACTTGACTGTATCACTACACTTTGCAATACTCAGCAAACTCTGACAGCTTTATCTCCCAGTAGCTATAATATACAAAGTTAATTTTTTTCTTGCAGAAATATGTTTGTCTGTCTTTCCTGAGGCTGCATCTACCTTTTTGATATTTTTAGGAGCCAAAAATAGGTTTTGGTGAAACAATCAAAGCATGGCTTAATTTGATAAAACAACAAAAGAAGAAAAAAAGGAGCAGGAGATGAACTATAAGTGGAAAAGATGAAGCATAAGTGGAAAATCTCATCCCATTATTGAAAAGACACCTGAGTTTTGTTCTTTAGAGATTATAATGTCATCAGACCACTCTTAAGAAATTTTCAGTTGTAGTAGTTCCCCGCTTAGTCTCCATTTCACTACAGCGATTGTAGTAACCCACAATCAAACCATGATCCAAAACTACTAAATAAAAATTTCAGATATTAAAAATGCATACATTTTAAATTGCCTGCCATTCTGAGTAGCATGAGGGAATCACACATTATCCTCCTTCTTGCTCAGGACTAGGATGAAATCATCCCTTTATCTAGAGTTTTTAAGTTGTACAGGACCCTTGCCTTGTTAGTATGTATAGACAAAAACATAGCACATATAGAGTGTGGTACTATCCCTGATCTTAGGTATGCACTGGTGCCTTGAAATGAATGACCTACATATAAGAGGAGACTGCTCAGTTAGCATCAGTCAAATTCTAACCTTGGAGATTTTACCTGAACTTTGTAAACCAGTTTGGCTTCTTGGGAAATCTCATGTGATTTTTTAGTTAAAAAATTAAAAAAAAAAGAGAAAAGATAAATACTTTTGCTAGATCCTTAGTCCTTAAGGCTTGTCAACTTGCTTAATCCTAGCTTAAATTCATTTATATATGTTAATAAATATTTTCAATTGTTTAATATATCAGACTTTAAATTTGGTTTAAATAAATAAAAACTAACTGGTTCAGATCAGTAAGAAATAATCTTTGACTAACCTCTTATAATTTAAACCAAAAAGAAAAAGCTGCTCATAAGGAAAAAACAGAATTAATTGCAAGAAGTATTGTGATATTAGTTTGTTTGAAATTAGTATGATTAAGATTTGTAAACTTACTTGAGCAAGTTAGAGAAGGTGACTATTGAGCTTTGAAACAAAAGATGACTTGTGTTCATCAGAGGCCAATTTGGGATACAGTGGAAACAAAATTAGAAGTAAGCATTTTCACATAGAATTATGTGTTCTGAGTAAAGGTACACAGGTATACACTAGCCCAGGATATACAAAGAGCTGTAAGAATTGTATTATTATTGTTTTAATGGCAAAGCAATAAAGATGCAGGAGTAACCCTATTAAAAGCTATAATGGATAAAACCAGTATCATAATCTCAGGAAAACTTGAGTACCTAAGCAATCAAAAAAACTTCATCTTGAAACTTGAAATGTTTAAATGAGATAACATTCTTAGACACATGCATAAATCAGTCATCATTTAGGAAATAATTGCAGAAGTTCATTTTGAGAAATAGTGAGAATTTACACATAGTAAGCAGTAATAAAAATTGAACTGGCAGGTTTCTATTAGATACAGGGATATGAGGGAATATAGTCAGAGGAGACCCATTCACTAACATAGAGCATATAGTAATTACACAAAGGGTTTGTGAGAGATAAAGAATTGTGTGTAGGAAAAAACTCGATCTGAAGGGTCAGGTAGCAGATAGTTGGATGATTCTACCTACTATAATCGGGACTTTAGGAATTTTAATGGACAAAACTGAAAATAAGATATATGTCAGGAAGCATTTAACAGTAGGCTTCCTGTGAGCTGTTTTGGATCTGTCAGGAATTCTCTGTTCCTTATTAATTCCTGAATATTCAGGAATTAAGAGGAGAGACAAGCCTCTCCCAGGAGCTGAAGAATCCAGGCATTTCCTTCCTTAGTTTTTCTATATGGTGATAATTACTCTCTTCCTTAAGTGGTCAAATAAAAGACTGCAGGAGTGAACTTTGACATTCTAGGAATCAGCAAACTAAAATGGACTGGAATGGGTGAATTTAACTCAGATGACCATTATATCTATTACTGCGAGCAGGAGTCACTCAGAAGAAATGGAGTAGCCATCATGGTCAACAAAAGAGTTTGAAATGCAGAGTGGTCAAATAAAAGATGGCAGGAGTAAACTTTGACATTCTAGGAATCAGCAAACTAAAATGGACTGGAATGGGTGAATTTAACTCAGATGACCATTATATCTATTACTGCGAGCAGGAGTCACTCAGAAGAAATGGAGTAGCCATCATGGTCAACAAAAGAGTTTGAAATGCAGTACTTGGACGCAATCTCAAAAATGACAGAATAATCTCTGTTCATTTCTAAGGCAAACCATTCAATATCACAGTAACCCAAGACTATACCCCAATTAGTAACATTGAAGAAGTTGAAATTGAACAGTTCTATGAAGACCTCCAAGATCTTTTATAACTAACATCCAAAAAAGATGTCCTTTTCATTATAGGGGACTGGAATGCAAAAGTAGGAAGTCAAGAAACACCTGGAGTAAGAGGCAAATTTGGCCTTGGAATGCGAAATGAAGCAGGGCAAAGACTAATAGAGTTTTGCCAAGAAAATGCACTGGTCATAGCAAACACTCTCTTCCAACAACACAAGAGAAGACTCTACATGTGGACATCACCAGATGGTCAACACCGAAATCAGATTGATTCTATTCTTTGCAGCCAAAGATGGAGAAGCTCTATACAGTCGGCAAAAACAAGACCAGGAGCTGACTGTGGCTCAGATCATGAACAACTTATTGCCAAATTCAGACTGAAATTGAAGTAGGGAAAACCACTAGACCATTCAGGTATGACCTAAATCAAATCCCTTATGATTATACATTAGAAGTGAAAATAGATTTAAGGGACTAGATCTGATAGAGTGCCTGATGAACTATGGACAGAGGTTCGTGACA
>SJYX01022777.1:51267-129371 GCA_006410675.1 Oreotragus oreotragus
GCAGAGACATTACTTTGCCAACAAAGGTCCATCTAGTCAAGGCTATGGTTTTTCCAGTGGTCATGTATGGTTGTGAGAGTTGGACTGTGAAGAAAGCTGAGCACCGAAGAACTGATCCCTTTGAACTGTGGTGTTGGAGAAGACTCTTGAGAGTCTTGGACTTCAAGGAGATCCAACCAATCCATTCTGAAGGAGATCAACCCTGGGATTTCTTTGGAAGGAGTGATGCTAAAGCTGAAACTCCGGTACTTTGGCCACCTCATGTGAAGAGTTGACTCATTGGAAAAGATGCTGGGAGGGATTGAGGGCAGAAGGAGAAGGTGATGACAGAGGATGAGATGGCTGGATGGCATCATTGATTTGATGGACTTGAGTCTGAGTGACGGGAGCTGGTGATGAAAGAGAGGTCTGGCGTGCTGCGATTCATGTGATCATAAAGAGTCGGACACAACTGAGCGACTGACCTGAACCTAACTGATGTAACTTATTTGCTTCATTTTTTTAATGAAAGATAGTAAAGATGGGAAAAAAAAAGTGCTCAAAAATCATAGGTTTAAATACATTAGTTAGAAATTACCATATGCAATAATGTGTATGGAACATAAAAATTTAGTAGTCTCTTTCATCCACACTTTATCATTCACTATCCATATCTCTGTATAAGGTAGACAAGATAACCATTATTTTTAATTGTCTTTTTCACTATTGGAAAGAGGCTGAGCAGAATCTCAGGACACGTCAGTGATGATACAAAATTAATAAATGGCATTCAGAATCAGAATCCAGGTCTTGTTTGCTTCAACACTAAACTTACACCGCAACTAAGTTGTAGTGAACAGACACTGATAATAATTTTCTTCTTTTTCTTTATTGCTAGAAGTTTCTTGCATATAAACTGTTGTCCACTATTAGGTCATTTCAAGCTTTCTTCAGACTCAAATATGGCACAGAACTTTTCATTCCCTATTGTACTTTTATACAAACGTGCATCTTTACTGATAAAGTGGACTTGAATATTGAGGCAATATTCTGAAAGTTTCAAAGCAAGAACAAAGCAAACAAAAACCCAGCCACAATTTTAGCCTTAATTGTCTAGATGTTTCAAATCAAGGCAATATTTTTCTTTTCAGACTGCCACTATTTTTTTTTTTTCTCTAATCCTGACTTGATCTGGTAATTGCCACAAACACTTCATTTCATTTTCTTTCTATCTACTTAAGTCTGGATAGCTTTCTGCCTACTGCTATCAGCCAATGTTCTGATGGAACAAACTATGTTTAGTGGCAGTAAAGGACACACTGATTGCCTCTAATGAATGGACTTTGTGATTGTGGGTTTCCAACTGAAACTTTAAGAGTAAGCCTGTTCAGGCCGTGCCTGAATAGCAATAGCACTGTGGTAAGATTTTTTCCCTGCTGTTCACTAAAAGCTTTTATCCTGAAAAGACTTCACCTCTTCATGCTAAATAAATGTTGAAACATTTAATGGAAAAATTATAAATTTTTTAGGAATAGTAGAAGTAAACATATTATAAAACCCAAAAGCTTGTCCAGAACTAAAAATTTAGTTGAATAGCTGATACATTTGGATTTCTGAAGTTTTTTATTATAGTAAATGAGAACAGATTCAGATATATACTTACAGATTTCAGAAATGCATTTAAGCCAGTTATTAATTGCTGGAAATTTTTTTGGTAATCCTGAATATATTAAACAGATATCTTTAAAAAAATGTTTGTCTCTGAGTAGGAAGTTATGAAGCATGTCTAGTTAGCATAGTTAGCAGATAAATATTTCAGAAAATAGGCATAATAATAGATAGCATTCTCACCAAAATTTATCAACTTTCAAATTTCTCTTTATATTATTTTTCCTTATAGTTCTCTTTCTTTATCCTTGTTTTCCTTTCTTCTTTCCTCCGTTCCCTCTATCTTTCTTTTCTAGATTTATACTCCACCAATTTTAGTGACATTTGAAGGCAAGAATCACTATGTGCCATAATAATAGATAGCATTCTCACCAAAATTTATCAACTTTCAAATTTCTCTTTATATTATTTTTCCTTATAGTTCTCTTTCTTTATCCTTGTTTTCCTTTCTTCTTTCCTCCGTTCCCTCTATCTTTCTTTTCTAGATTTATACTCCACCAATTTTAGTGACATTTGAAGGCAAGAATCACTATGTGCCATATTTTAAAAGAAACAAACAGAAAAGTGCCCATGGGAAATAGCCAGTATGGTGAACTTCAAATGAAGATATGGTGGAATAGACTTGCCAATTTTTATCTTTTTCACTAGGTTATATTTTCATCATTATAATAGATGAAGTATTAATGCTTTCTTAAAGCCACACTGATGTAAAACATCTGTTATGTTTATAAAATCCAGTGATATTAGAGCTCTAAGAGGGTAAACTAGGCAGATGGGTGAGATCAGATAAGAGATCACAGCCATGGCAAACTTTTGGAGAAAATTCCAGAGTGATTAGGGTTGGTCTACCATATACTTGACTTGATTTCCATTCTAAATGTAAACATTCCAAAGGTTTGCATCTTTCAATAATGGAAAATGTTTTATTTGCAATTGCTTATGCTGGGGACATTTTCCTCTGTACTAGCTTTTTAAAATCTGAGTCTCATTTCAGAACCTCTTGGAAGTATTAATNTTAGGGTTGGTCTACCATATACTTGACTTGATTTCCATTCTAAATGTAAACATTCCAAAGGTTTGCATCTTTCAATAATGGAAAATGTTTTATTTGCAATTGCTTATGCTGGGGACATTTTCCTCTGTACTAGCTTTTTAAAATCTGAGTCTCATTTCAGAACCTCTTGGAAGTATTAATAGTAATGCCAACATATAAATACTGAGACAATATCTGTCCTTGTAACTTCCTTTTAACTGATATTAATGGACATGAATCTGAGTGAACTCCAGGAGTTGGTGATGGACAGGGAGGCCTGGATGTTGCGATTCATGGGGTCGCAAAGAGTCGGACACGACTGAGTGACTGAACTGAACTGATTCTTTAGCTTCCATTTTAACAATCTTTTTTTACAAATTCATAGTATTCAAAGATATTTGATTACATCAAGTTAGAAAGCAAATGATTAACAATGTTGATCATTATTGTTTCCTTGAATCATGTTTTCTGAGTATGAGGCTGTTCTTGAATGAGAAAATTTTAATAGAATTAAAATCTTGACAAATGTATATAATAGTTTAACTGTGTGTATACATACCAGATAATTTTTGTCTTTATGCATTTATTTAGTCATATGCATATAGCTGGTTATATATTTTGGTTGTTTATTAACATTACAATGTGAAAGTTGATTCCTTCTGGTGCAAAGTTAATTTATCAAAAAATATTTTTGTGAAGACTGTAGGGAATAGGAAGCTGAGTAGAAATCTTATTAGCATCAATATTCTTGACTATTAAAAAGTCAGTCACAAAGAATTGTAGGGTTTGTAGGACAATGATGACTCCTCAATTTTGAATTCTCTATAAATCTTTCACCAAAACAGTACAATCAACAAGGAGGCAAATAAAACAATAAGGGTACAAACAATACAATAGAAGAACTAAAATATTACAACTTTTTAGTTACTTATAAATTAAATTCTCATAAAACCCCTGTTACCTATTGCTCTAATCTTAAAAGACTCTGTGAAATCAGAATAGATACCTGAATAACTTAGACGATGGATGGACAAAACCAATCCAAACTAGTAAAGATTCAAAATTAAATATTGGTATACTGAAACCGGTTGGGACTTGGTAATCACAACTCTCACTCTAGGGAGGAGTTTGAAAGTGAGTAGGGCTATTAGAAGCAGACACAGAGAAATATCACTTCTAAGGTAGAATCAGATGTATACAGAGGGGGCTGATCCTCTTGGATTGGTGGACTTCAGGAAAAAAAAAAAGGAAATAATGGAGGAAAATAAGGATCCCATACAAATGAAAAGAACTAAGACATGCTAGTCATCTCTCTACAACAACCAATAAGACATCCATAAGAGAAACTGAACAGAATAGATCAGAAATGGCAGAATGGGGTATTCTCATAATGAAAACCCTGTTGAAGAAAGTAGGTCATGCCATGTAAAACTACTGGAAAAAAAAAATCAATAGATGTAAGTCCACGTGTGTCTGGTAGTTAAACTTCTACAAGCTACCCTCAAAAAAGGAAGAGAAGAGAATTGCAATATATCAGTCTAAATTGAGTTGAAGATCCTTAAAGATGTGGTAATAAAGATCTGCTAATGAAAATTCTCTGCCAAAACAAAGCAAGCAAACAAACAAACAAAAACAAGCTAATGGTAATTATATTGCAACACTCCAAATATAATTGCATATATGCTCAACAGGATGTGAAGAATTGTGGACAAAAATAAGAAGAAATAAAATGTGAATTGTTTGAAATTGTGGAAGAAATTGAGAAAAAAATCAGATGTAAAGCTTAATTATTAAATGCCTAAAGTGGAATTTATTTAAATGAAAATGTAATAAGGGGCTCTAAAAAAAGCAAGGTAATTACCAAGAAAATAAAAATAAAGACTAAGTAAGGGCCAGGTACAAATTTGTTGAAATGGAAGACAGTCAAGAAAGAACTAACATCTGTACGATTAGTATCTCAGAATCATATTAAATCAATAGAAAATAATTGACATTTAAAACTATAATCCAGTGTTTAATCATAGCTCCTTAAGATATGTGGATTTTTGTTGCAAATGTATAGAGTTTTGATGAAAAATATTTTGTTAGTGAATATAAAATAAGATGCTTAGACATTCAGAGAAACCTGAAAAAAACTTTAGAAGACCATAAGTGCTGTAATTTTTGAATTACCATTTTGTTCTGATTTTCTTTGAATAGTTGTAATAAAAAATGACAAGTGGAAAAATGAATTATATCTGCACTATATAGGCACTTTAAAAGCATTTTCTCATTTAATCATAATAATCCTATCATTGTTATTATTTTCATTGTGCAGATGGAAACAGTGAGGTTTAGAGGACTTAATAAGAGTTGGGATTTTTGTATAATTTATTTTTTATTTCAAATTAGTTGATTTTAAAAATTAAAAATTCTTCTCAAAAATGGAAAGGTTAAGAAATGAAATATTCAGAAATTATTTTTCCTGTCTCTTTTTTCACTGACAAAGAATGAAAGTGTACATACCAGCTTTTGTGCTGTGCTGATATGCTGAAGGCATTGCTTTTATCTGCTAAATAATTTATCATGTGTTAGTATATCCTGCATCTTCTGATTTGAAAGTGAAAAAGACACATCCTGATTAGAATTTCTATGGCAGTTCTATATAGATTTTACATTATTTCCAGATAATTATTTGAACTTATCTCATTTTGTCTTCCATTTCTGCTTTCTCTGTTTAAAGAGGTACTTTCTTATAAAAATAACACCTAATTACAAAGACTAGTACATTTGAGTTTCTCTAAAACTTTTTATTCTTCCACTTTTATTTCTATTCTTGCTCTTCAAAGTAGCTTTATTTGTTCACCAATCAACTTAAAGTACCTTTATACTATCAATCAATCATAAGATTTGAATGAATCACTTTCTTAAATATTTTTAGCAATAAAAATTAACATCTTAATATTAAACATTAGAGACTGTTTGTAAATTTCTATTTTCTTTTTAACCTTTTCTATCATATTGGATTCTTAAATTTGACAAAAATAATACTAGAAGTAAAATTTGTCTTGTTTTAATTCTTTTTTATAAGAATAAAAATAAATAGGACTTTGTTAGTTCTATTTAATCGAAATTGATTCTAACCATTAGGAAAAAAAAATGAGTGAGGCAGAAGCTCTACTGGTATAATTTTATATTTTGTATTCTTTTTTGAGTCATGCTCCTCTATTTTATCTTTCAGACAATATATTCCCACTCAGCTAGAGTTTTCCTTTTGAGAATGTAGAAAGATCACAGCACTCTCTGCTAAGCTATCTCAGTGGCTTCCCAGCTTGAAAGAAAAGTGAAAGTGAAGTTGCTCAGTCGTGTCCGACTCTTTGTGACCCCACAGACTGTAGCCTGTCAGGCTCCTCCCCCTTCGTCCATGGGATTTTCCAGGCAAGAGTTCTGGAGTGAGTTGCCATTTCCTTCTCCAGGGGACCTTCCGGACCCAGGAATCAAACCTGAGTCTCTCGGGTTGCAGGCAGACGCTTTACCATGGGAAAGCCCAACTTAAAGAGAAGCCTAATAACTCCTCTTTAGCCTCAAGGCCCTGCAGGATCTCCCCATTGTCCAGCTAAACTTATTCTGACTTGCCTTTCTGATTGAAGGTAGTCCTTTCCCACTCTTGCCCTCCTGTGTGCAGTTGAACAGCTCCTTCCTGGGAAACTCTTATCCTCAGCTGAAATATTGTTACTCTAATTTATTAAGTTTAGCCAGAGCATATAATGTTGCTGTCTTATTGAGAATACAGGGCCTGTTCTTTCTTTCTTTCTTTCTTTCTTTGTGGAATTTCCTGCTGATCTGCTTGCCTTTTTTCCAAACTGAATTTAAGCCCCATCTTTATTAATTGTTACATTCTTTTTATCTATTCCCCTTATTTAAGGAAGCTTGGAGGTTTGTGAACCAGTAAAATGTTGTAACTTTTCCTTGTTCATGGTTTATATAGCTCCTATCCAATGTGAACTGGATTAGAAAGTCAAATATACTGCACCAGATTAAATTACCTCACTCTTCTTTGTCTTCAATAATTCTGAAAGAATGTCATCTAAAGAGAAATATATTAATCAGACAGATAAAGAGAGCAATTTCTATCTTAATATAGCTTTGCTATGAAAGCTTGAATACTCAGTTTGACCCTTTGAAAAACATTTTTAGTATTTGCAAAATTGGATTAATCATATTTATATCTAAACAGAAGTATGAGAATGAAATAATTATAAAACTGCAAGTAGAAAGATTGGGTCTATGGACAGTAATTGTTTCTCAAAGTAAAACAGAAAAGGAAAATCCAAGATCTCAAACACTCAAGAGATTTTCTATATATACTATTTTTTTTTCTTTTTTTTTTTTTACCAAGACTATCAAAAGTTAATTGTACTTTAGAGCTGCTGAGCCTTTGGTGAAAATATTCACAACTATATCTTTTAGATATTCATTTTCAATTTATAAAAATATATTAGATTTGTGACAATGGAAAAGACTACTGGCAGATGAGATTCTAATTAATTTCTGTTTTCATGTTAGTTAATATCGTGTAAGTGATTAGCTGCTGGTTGTCCTTCAACCAGCAGTTGAGAGGCAGTTGAGACCACAGGACTCTATCAGTATATACAAGATAGTCACATTCCTTAGTAGGGTGACATATCTGAATAGGTCATAGAAGAATCTACTCTGTTTTTAGAATAATAATTTTAAAAAGAGATATAGCAGTATAATAGAAATATCCATATATCATTTTCTTATTGAAACATATGCTAAGTTGAGAAACAAGTCACTGTGAGGGGAAAAAATATCTGGTTATTGAAACCAAACCAAATACTCAAATTTTGACATTTTATCAGAAAATTTCAATAGGCTAATAACTGAGACCTATACTCCTAATGTATCAAAAACATTATTCTTTTGTCTGTTAATAAAGAACCAAAATGAAATCAATTACATAAAAGCATAAATAATTATGTCAGTAAGAGGAAACTGATTTCATGTTGCCACAACTGCATAAATCTTTCTGTTAGGTAGTTAGAATAGGAAAAAGGAGTCCAAAATGACAGTGGCTAAAGACAAAGAAGGGAAAAGCCCGTTAACATAGAGCAAAGGAAGGTCCGAGGACTGGAGTGAGATAGATGTCAGGGGAGTATGTAATTTCCTCGGTTCTGTGTCGTCACAACAAAAATTTGAAGTGACGGACCAATGTTACACCCCTCGAAAGGACCAGTGTTACAGATTTGTGTTACAGCTCAGTTTTATTTAGAAAGTAAAGGAAAATACAAACTGGAGGCATGAGGGCATGCCAACTCAAAAGACGAAAAGAGAAGAGAGGTCCCAATCCTTCTAGGCTTCTTCCTTTTATACATTTGTCTCCTCCCCCCTGAGCCTGCCCTGTGTAAACTGGGCTAGCCAGGAGGGCTGTTTGTTTTACCGGAGGTCCTCACTCTGGTCCTTAGACCTTCTTTGTACTATTTTCACGTGCTTTTCCCTTCTTTGTCTTTCAGCTACTGCCATCTTGGACTCCTTTTTCCTATTATAACTACCTAACATTCCCCCTCAAGAGGTGGGAGGCCCAATTTTGGGGGAATAGGGGCATCAAGGTCCCTCTGGCTACTTCCTGATGAACTGAGACAGCAAGGGGCACTGGGCCTCCCCCTCTTGCTCGTCTCGAGCCGCAGAGTCCTTATAGTGGTGTCCATCTGAGGGTGAGTGATATTTCCTGTGGCTGGCCGTAGTTTTATACATCCTTGTTGAACTGGCCCAGCATGTTATAGCTTGTTGACCTAGGCAGAGACAAAATGAGTTAGACTATTGATAATATATGGAGCAATCATAAGCAGCATCAACATGGTGATAACAGGGATTAGTAAGGGCATTAGCCAACTCCAAATTCGCTATTGCCAGGAGAAGGATCCCCCAAAGAGAGATTGTAGCCACCCTGAGAACTCTCCAGCTCATTCTTTGGGATACAGTAGGATCTGAATGTTTTTCTTGAGGACTGTGAGACTTTTTTTAACCTAGCTGGAGGTATTTACTCAGAAACAACATATCTCATTCAAGATGGCTCAAGTCCCTCCTTGGTCAGAGATCAAGAGACCTATTTCCTGTCTGTTTTGGAGTACAACCCCTGCCAAGCTGTGTTGGCTTTTTAGAGCTGTCCTGAGAAAGCTTATCCCCAGAAACTTAATTTTGGGGTTGTGCATTAGAATGACAGTTCTGAAATAGGTATCTGAGATCTCCCAGGGGCTCACAGGTGTATTGAGTGTCCTCTTCTGTTTTCTTCCATGGTTTGACTTGTGAGTAGTGAATCCAGGAGTCATGTACTGGTACCTTGACTGCTGTGGGGGTAGAAAGTATTACAGGGTAGGGGCCCTTCCACGTGGGCTGGAGTTGAGCCTTTGGGGACCCATCTTTCCAGACATTAATTAGGACTTGAGCCCCTGGAGCATATAGTGGTAACTCTTTAGAATCTTTTGAGTCCTGGTTGACATCCCACAAGTGTACATCCTGCTGGAATTGCCCACTGGTTATGGTATAAGACCGGAGGGTCTGAGCTTCTAGATCTAGGAAGAAGTCATTGACATAAATAAAAGGTCTCCCAAATAGCATCTCATAAGGATTAAGACTGCCTATTCCTTAGAGGCAATACGGGTGCAGAGGAGAGCTATTGGTAAAGCCTCCTTCCATCCCAGGGAGGTCCCCTAGGTTATCTTTCATTACTGATTTTAAGAATTGCTTGATTCTTTCTACTTTTCCTAAAGACTGAGGCCTCCAGGCACAATGGAGATAATAAGTAATGCCCAATGCTTTACAAACCGCTTGGGTGACCTTAGAAGTAAATGATGTCCAATTGTCACTTTGTAATGACCTGGGCAGACCAAATCTTGAAAGTCTTCAATCCATCCTATGAATGTATCTATCATGACAAATAAGTATTTATACTCTTGAGAAACTGACACCTGGGTGAAGTCCACCTGCCAGTACTCTCCTGGGTAAGTCCATGCCATTGGATGGGTTTGGCCAGCGGGGATCTTTGAGCTGTTTGGGGATTGTTTAATTGGCAAGAGGCACAAGAAGAGACCCCCATCTTCGGAGGGCCTTCTCCCCTAAATGTAAGGAGTTAATCAACTTTCATTGGAGTTCCCAGGCAGAAAAAGGAGTCCCTCCTTGTTGAACCACCCCATATGATCTTCTTGAAAGCCCTCACTCTTAGCTTTAAGAGTCTTACCTTCAGTATATGCAGGAGTTTCTGGCATATTAGTCTGTGGAACCAAGGTGGCAACCCCTCTTAAGTCATTGTTCTGTAATGCTGCTCTCTTAGCTGCCTGATTAGCTGCTTAGTTCCCTCATGCCACTTTCATGCTCCCTTTTTGGTGTCCTTTACAATGGGAGACCCCTCAGCAAGCAGATGTACTACCTCTAAGAGCCTAAGGATTTGATCACCATTTTTGATTGGGGACTCTTGGGTGGTCAAGTGGCCTCCTTCTTTCCAAATAGTAGCATGTGCATGTAGCACCAGAAAGGCATACATGGAGTCAGTGTAAATGGCTACTCTTTTTCCTTCTCCAAGCTCTAAAGCTTGAGTCAGGGCTATGAGCTGAGTTAATTGTGCTGATGTACCTGGTGGCAAAGGTTTAGACTTTATGGTCTCAAAATTGGAAACTACTGCATATCTGACTCTTCTTTTTCCATCTAAGACAAACCTGCTTCCATCAGTGTACCAAATTTCCTCAGGATTGGTAAGAGGATCTTCTGACAATCCCTCTCAGGGTTTTTTCCAATGGGCCAAAGTTTCTATGGAAGAGTGAATGGGGAGAGAATGTTGGGTTGGGTTAAGAACCTCACAAGAGGATGCAGTCATGCCTGGAATTTCCATCAGCACTACTTGATATCTGAGAATCATTTGATCAGACATCCATAAATGGCCTCTTCCATTCAGGAGTTGTTTCACTTGATGGTTAGTAAAAATAGTTAATTTCCCCCTAAGAGAGAGTTTTAAAGCATCTTCTATCAGGACTGCATTAGCTGCAAGATTTCGAAGGCAGGAAAGACCTCTTCCCAATAAGGGAGTTGGACACTCAGGGACTACCAGAAACCGGTGGGAAAATATTTGTCCATCCCAGCAACAAAGAAGTGCTACCTGAGAAAGCTTATCCCCAGAAACTTAATTTTGGGGTTGTGCATTAGAATGACAGTTCTGAAATAGGTCTGAGATCTCCCAGAGGCTCACAGGTGTATTGGGTGTCCTCTTCTGTTTTCTTCCATGGTTTGACTTGTAAGTAGTGAATCCAGGAGTCATGTACTGGTACCTTGACTGCTGTGGGGGTAGAAAGTATTACAGGATAGGGGCCTTTCCATGTGGGCTGGAGTTGAGCCTTTGGGGACCCATCTTTCCAGACATTAATTAGGACTTGAGACCCTGGAGCATATAGTGGTGACTCTCTAGAATCTTCTAAGTCCTGGTTGACATCCCACAAGTATACATCCTGTTGGAATTGCCCACTGGTTATGGTATAAGACCGGAGGGTCTGAGCTTCTGGATCTAGGAAGAAGTTATTGACATAAATAAAATGTCTCCCAAATAGCATCTCATAAGGACTAAGACCACCTATTCCTTAGAGGCAATATGGGTGTAGAGGAGAGCTATTGGTAAAGCCTCTTTCCATCCCAGGGAGGTCCCCTGGGTTATCTTTCATCACTGATTTTAAGAATTGATTGATTCTTTCTACTTTTCCTAAAGACTGAGGCCTCCAGGCACAATGGAGATAATAAGTAATGCCCAATGCTTTACAAACCGCTTGGGNCCTCTTTCCATCCCAGGGAGGTCCCCTGGGTTATCTTTCATCACTGATTTTAAGAATTGATTGATTCTTTCTACTTTTCCTAAAGACTGAGGCCTCCAGGCACAATGGAGATAATAAGTAATGCCCAATGCTTTACAAACCGCTTGGGTGACTTTAGAAGTAAATGATGTCCAGTTGTCACTTTGTAATGACCTGGGCAGACCAAATCTTGGAATGACTTCATGGAGCAGTTTTGTTTTTTTTTTTGTTTTTTTTTTTACCACCTCTTCAGCCTTCTCAGTCCAGGTGATAAAGTCTTCAATCCATCCTGTGAATGTATCTGTCATGACTAATAAGTATTTATACTCTTGAGAAACTGGCATCTGGGTGAAGTCCACCTGCAAGTCCTCTCCTGGGTAGGTCCCATGCCATTGGATGGGTTTGGCCAGCTGGGATCTTTGAACTGTTTGGGGATTGTTTAATTGGCAAGAGGGACAAGAAGAGACCCACATCTTTGGAGGGCCTTTTCCCCTAAATGTAAGGAGTTAACCAACTTCCATTGGAGGTTTCCAGGCAGAAAAAGGAGTCCCTCCTTGTTGAACCACCCCATATGGTCTTCTTGAAAGCCCTCACTCTTAGCTTTAAGAGTCTCACCTTCAGTATATACAGGAGTTTCTGGCATATTGGTCTGTGGAACCAAGGTGGCAACCCCTCTTAAGCCATTGTTCTGTAATGTTGCTCTCTTAGCTGCCTGATTAGCTGCTTAGTTCCCTCATGCCACTTTCATGCTCCCTTTTTGGTGTCTTTTACATGGGAGACCCCTCAGCAAGCAAATGTACTACCTCTAAGAGCCTACGGATTTGATCACCATTTTTGATTGGGGACTCTCGGATGGTCAAGTGGCCTCCTTCTTTCCAAATAGCAGCATGTGCATGTAGCACCAGAAAGGCATACATGGAGTCAGTGTAAATGGCTACTCTTTTTCCTCTCCCAGCTCTAAAGCTTGAGTCAGGGCTATGAGCTCAGTTAATTGGGCTGACGTACCTGGAGGCAAAGGTTTAGACTTTATGGTCTCAAAATTGGAAACTACTGCATATCTGGCTCTTCTTTTTCCATCTAAGACAAACCTGCTTCCATCAGTGTACCAAATTTCCTCAGAATTGGTAACAGGATCTTCTGACAATCCCTCTCAGGGGTTTTTCCAATGGGCCAAAGTTTCTATGGAAGAGCGAAAGGGGAGAGAATGTTGGGTTGGGTTAAGAACCTCACAAGGGGATGCAGTCATGCCTGGAATTTCCATCAGCACTACTTGATATCTGAGAATCCTTTGATCAGACATCCATAAATGGCCTCTCCCATTGAGGAGTTGTTTCACTTGATGGCTAGTAAAAATAGTTAATTTGCCCCCAAGAGAGAGTTTTAAAGCATCTTCTATTAGGACTGCATTAGCTACAAGATTTCGAAGGCAGGAAAGACCTCTTCCCAATAAGGGAGTTGGACACTCAGGGACTACCAGAAACCGGTGGGAAAATATTTGTCCATCCCAGCAACAAAGAAGTACTCAAGTGAATCTTTTTGTAATTGTTTTTCCTGTAGCACCCAAAATGGTACAGGTTTTTGGGGGAGAAGGCTCTGGAGCAGGAGATCAAGACAGAGTAAGTAGCCCCTGTGTCAACCAAGAAATTCTTGGAACTACCTGCCATATCCAGTTGCACCCTTGGCTCCACTCCNGTAAGTCATTGATTTCTTCCCCTAGTCCTCTATAAGAACAGTTTAGGGTGTTTCCAATGGTAAATATTTTACAGTCATAGACCCACTGTAGGTAATAACGTAATAACAAAAGGAATGGCAAAGGAATGGGTTAGCTGGTCTTGTTAGGGTCATTTAATAATAGGGGTATTTTAATAATAGGCTGGGTGGAGTGATACTGCCTACAAGGGAGCAGGGTGCTGGTTGTATGAGTTAGTAAGTGGCTTAAGAACAAATTGATAAGCAACAACAGACCAGATATTCCAAAAAAGTGGAGTGGAGATTTGATCCAGGGGTATATTTGTAACTTTAGAAGGGTGGTAAATGTTTAGGCCCAAACGGCCTGCAGGGCTAACTCCCAAAGTGGCAAACATTATCCCTGGAAGCCCAATTGCCCTTGAAGGGATGCTACCACCAGATGAACTTCCAGCAATATTGTGTGCTTGTCACCTGCCTTAGCAGGTTCACTGAGAGATGCTGTTGTTCACATTGTAGGAAACATGGAAGATAAAGACCTGAATACCTAGAGGGATTGGATATCATACAGTATTTCCTTCCCAAAGGCCAGCTATTTTCTGGTTGTCCCTCCATACGATTGTAGAGACAACTTTGTGGACCCAGACAAAGGTTCACTGAGAGATGCTGTTGTTGCACACATTGTAGGAAACATGGAAGATAAAGACCTGAATACCTAGAGGGATTGGATATCATACAGTATTTCCTTCCCAAAGGCCAGCTATTTTCTGGTTGTCCCTCCATACGATTGTAGAGACAACTTTGTGGACCCAGACAAGGCTCAGGAAAAAAAGTGTGAAACAGGAGGGAAGGGGAGAGGGCACAACTTTTGAAAGAATGACATAGCTCAAGGGCATAACATAAACCAATTAAAATCAAATGGGTCCAAGATGACAAGTCAAATTCAACTAAACCTTGATCCCCAATCTGCAAGCTAAATGACACCCCTAGAGGTGGCAGGACAGTTCCAGTTCAGTTCAGTTCAGTCGCTCAGTCATGTTTGACTCTTTGCTACCCCATGGACTGCAGCATGCCAGGCCTCCCTGTCCATCACCAACTCTCAGAGCTTACTCAAACTCATGTTCATTGAGTCAGTGATGCCATCCAACCATCTCATCCTCTGCCATCCCCTTCTCTTCCTGCCTTCAATCTTTCTCAGCATCAGGGTCTTTTCAAATAAGTCAGTTCTTCTCATGAGGTGGTCAAAGTATTGGAGCTTTGGCTTTAGCATCAGTCCTTCCAATGAACACCCAGGACTGATTTTTTTTTTAGGATGGACTGGTTGGATCTCTTTGCTGTCCAGGGGATTCTCAAGGATCTTCTCCAACACCACAGCTCAAAAGCATCAATTCTTTATCGCTCAGCTTTCTTTATAGTCCAACTCTCACAACCATATATGACTACAGGAAAAAACATAGCCGTGAATCTGAGGTTATTGATATTTCTCCTGGCAATCTTGATTCCAGCTTGTGCCTCATCCAGCCCAGTGTTTCTTATGATGTACTCTGCATATAAGTTACATAAGCAGGGTGACAATATACAGCCTTGACATACTCCTTTCCCAATTTGCAACCAGTCTTGTTCCCTGTCAGGTCTAACTATTGCTTCTTGACCTGCATACAGGTTTCTCAGGAGGCAGGTAAGATGATCTGGTATTCCCATCTCTTTCAGAATTTTCCACAGTTTGTTGTGATCCACAAAGTCAAAGGCTTTGGCATAGTCAATAAAGCAAATGTAGATGTTTTTTGGAAATCTCTTGCTTTTTCAATGTTGGCAATTTGATCTCTGGTTCTTCTCCTTTTTCGAAATCCGGCTTGAACATCTGGAAGTTCATGGTTCACATAGTGTCGAAGCTTGGCTTAGAGAATTTTGAGCATCACTTGCTAATGTGTGAGATGAATACAACAATGCAGTAGTTTGAGCATTCTTTGGCATTGCCTTTCTTTGGGATTGGAATGAAAACTGACCTTTTCCAGTCCTGTGGCCACTGCTGAGTTTTCCAAATTTGCTGGCATGTTGAGTGCAACACTTTCACAGCATCATCTTTTAGAATTAGAAGTAGCTCAACTGGAATTCCATCAAATCCACTAGCTTTGTTCATAGTGATGCTTCCTAAGGCCTATTTGACTTCACATTCCAGAATGTGTGTCTCTAGATAAGTGATCAAACTATCAGGATTATCTGGGTCATGAAGATCTTTTTTGTATAGTTCTTCTATGTGGCTTCCCTGGTGCCTCAGAGGTTAAAGCATCTGCCTGGAATGCTGGAGACCCGGGTTCAATCCCTGGGTCGAGAAGATCCCCTGGAGAAGGAAATGGCAATCCACCCAGGTACTCTTGCCTGGAGAATCCCATGGAGGGAGGAGCCTGGTAGGCTACAGTCCATGGGGTCACAAAGAGTCAGACACGACTGAGCGACTTCACTTCTGTGTATTCTTGCCACCTCTTCTTAATATCTTCTGCTTCGGTTAGGTCTATACTATTTCTGTCCTTTATTGTGCCCATCTTTGCATGGGTGAATGACATTTCCAAGGCGCTGTCAAAAGAGGGAGGTGTGAGTGGTTCCCCAATGGTTGGGATGATCCTCCCACTCCTTAGCATATGAAATCACCCAGCTAGCAAAAGCTAACCACACCATATTCCATGACTGCTCCACTCTCCTCTGTAATGGCCCACACCCTGTGAATTGTGCTTCTCTCTGAATATGAACAAATCCACTTCCTACCTATTGCTGTGTCTCTAACGAAATTTTTTGCAATGAGACATCAGAGCCTGAGCTTCCTTAGGTCCTGAAGCCAGGCACCATGGGTTTTGACTTGGTTCAAGTCCTAGGAGAGAGGAGCTGAAGGACAGGAGGAAAAATCAGTGGGAAAAATGTCGAGGAATACCCCTCATAACCTGCTAGAGAATCTGCTAAATACCTGACCTGTGCTCCCAGTTTTCATTGCCCTGATACTTGGCACAAAGAAGATTAAGGACAGGAGCTACTGGAGCCCAGGAGATAGTGGAGCCTTTGTGACACACTGGGGAGTAGCCCATGCCAGAGTCCCCCAGTTGCACCCACTGCCACTCACCTGTTCATGGGGGATTTGAGAAAACAAGAAGCAAGAGATCATAAAGGAATTAAGATTTTGTTAGGCATATGTCCTTCCAGCCATAGGAGCAAGGACCTCCTACCTTAACTGGAGGTCTTCTGGAATCTGAGACTGAGCCATGTGAGCTTTCTGCTGAGTTTGTTTTTCACTGTCNGGGGGATTTGAGAAAACAAGAAGCAAGAGATCATAAAGGAATTAAGATTTTATTAGGCATATGTCCTTCCAGCCATAGGAGCAAGGACCTCCTACCTTAACTGGAGGTCTTCTGGAATCTGAGACTGAGCCATGTGAGCTTTCTGCTGAGTTTATTTTTCACTGTCCCAGCTTCTAGTACACTGGGCTTCTTGTTTCTTCCCCTGCACTGGGTTTTCTTTATCTTAAGCTTCCACAGCAGTGAAAGCCTGGAGATTTCACTGAGTTTGGCTCCTGCTGTGCTTGGCCTCCTCCTTTCAGGGGCTGAGCTGAGGTTGTTTCAGACAGGTTAAATCCAAGAACGGCACCATAGATGTCAGGGGAGTGTGTGATTTCTTCAGTTCTGTCTCATCACAACAAAAATTTGAAGCAATGGACCAGTGTTACACCACTCAGATGGACCAGTGTTACAGCTCCATGTTCCAGCTCAGTTTTATTAGAAAGTAAAGGAAAATACATGCTTGAGGCATGAGGGCATGCTGACCCAAAAGACCCAAAGAGAAGAGAGGCCCCAATCCTTCTAGGCTTCCTCCTTTTATACATTTGTCTCCTCTCCCCTGAGCCTGCCCTGTGTAAATTGGGCTAGAGAGGAGGGCTGTTTGTTTTACTTGAGGTCCTCACTCTGGTTCTCAGACCTTCCTTTGTTCTATTTTTGCCTGCTTTTCCCTTTGTCTTTTAACCACCACCATTTTGGACTCCTTTTTCCTATTCTAACTACCTAACATTTCTAACCTAAACAATTGTGTGTATATAAGCACTGTGGGGAAAAGAAGAAATTCATGACACTATGAATGAGTCTTTGGTAGACTGTAAAAATGGCTATAAACAGATGCATTCATGCCCTTATAATGCACCATTGCACATCTTTTCATCAAGAAGTAGATCCTGATTTTCACCAAAGTGGATCATATGCTTTGTTTTGGCAAAAGGCCTTTAACAAATATGATGCAAGGAGAAGCTTGAGAAATATTTTCTCATTAAGACTTTCTCTGCCCTCCTATGTTCATTGTATCATTATTTACAATCGCTGAGAAATGGAAACAACGTTAATGCCAATAGGGCTTCCCTGGTGGCTTAGGCAGTAAAGCTTCTGCCTGCAATGTGGGAGGCCTGGGTTCTATCCCTGGGTCAGAAAGATCCCCTAGAGAATGCATTCATGCCCTTATAATGCACCATTGGACATCTTTTCATCAAGAAGTAGATCCTGATTTTCACCAAAGTGGATCATATGCTTTGTTTTGGCAAAAGGCCTTTAACAAATATGATGCAAGGAGAAGCTTGAGAAATATTTTCTCATTAAGACTTTCTCTGCCCTCCTATGTTCATTGTATCATTATTTACAATCGCTGAGAAATGGAAACAACGTTAATGCCAATAGGGCTTCCCTGGTGGCTTAGGCAGTAAAGCTTCTGCCTGCAATGTGGGAGGCCTGGGTTCTATCCCTGGGTCAGAAAGATCCCCTAGAGAAGGAAATGGCAACCCACTCTTGTACTCTTGCCTGGAAAATCCCATGGACAGGGGAACCTGGTAGGCTACAGTCCATGGGGTCGCAGAGAGTCGGACATGACTGGGTGATTTTACTTTCACTTCCAAATGTCCAACAAAAGATGAATGGACAAAGGAAAACAAATATAATGGAATATTGTTTATCCATAATAAAGGAGAAAATCTAAGCCAAAGCCCCAGTTGGTAGCAGAGACAGTGGCTGATCACGCAGATGTGACTGAGCCTAGCTGAAACCAGGAGAAGAAACACACATCCAAGCCCAGGTCCAAATAATTACTCATAGAATCATGAGTTAAGTAACTGATTTCTCCTAAACCACTAAGTTTTGTTATGCACTGAAAGCTGGCTGAAGTAAAGCATGCTGAGTGGGTTGAGTTGTAGTTGTTCAGTCATGTCCAGATCTTTGCGATCCCATGGACTGTAGCCCATGAGGCTTCTCTGTCCATGGAATTCTCCAGGCAAGAATATTGAAATGGATAAGTCTCCTTCTCCAGGAGACCTTCTTGACCCAGGGTTCAAACATGGGTCCCCTACATTACAGGTAGACTCTTTACCATCTGAGCCACCAGGGAAGTTCAAGGAAGCCCCAGTAGAGCATGTTCAGTTCAGTTCAGTCACTCAGTCGTGTACAACTCTTTGTGACCCCATGGACTGCAGCACGCCAGGCCTCCCTGTCCATTACCAACTCCCAGAGTTTACTCAAACTTATATCCTTGAGTTGGTGATGCCATACAATCATCATCCTCTGTCATCCCCTTCTCCTCCCACCTTCAATCTTTCCCAGAACCTTGTCCAATAAGTCAGCTCTTCATATCAGGTGGCCAACGTATTGGAGTTTCAGCTTCAGCATCAGTCCTTCCAATGAATATTCAAGACTGATTTCCTTTAGGGGCATGTTAGGGGGACTTAATTTAACCTGTAGAATCATGGGGGCTTTTCTGAGGAAAGTGTCTAAAGGATGAATATAAGCGATTCAACCAAAGAATGGAAGAGATAAAAGCATGTGTGAAATGAGAAAGAACTTGATATACTTAAGAAAATAGAAGGATGAAAATTTTCTTTCTTCAGATTTTACATTGTTCCAGAATCCCAATGCTTTCTTCACCGTGTTTCCCTGTATACAACATCAGACATAAGTTTTAATAATTAGGTTTCTATCTCATTTTCTGTTTGTCCAGCAGGCAAAAATTCCAGATTCGCTACCACTGGGTTGCTCTTATTTTTATCATGCTCTTTCCCAAAGGATTGCAGTGTTTCTCTGAACTTGAGTTTGCTGGTTAAGTTCCTGCTACTTGTTGATAACATTTCTGATGCACATTTCTTAACATGGCTTGGAGAACTGACATTCCTAGATTCCCTTCTCTACAATTTCTCATACCACCACACTGTAGAAGTCTGTATGGAAAAGGTAATTGTGAAAGATGGTCATTCAGATAAGTAGTCTGATAGATGATCAGTTGATCAATGATAAATTTCCCAAAGGATTGCAGTGTTTCTCTGAACTTGAGTTTGCTGGTTAAGTTCCTGCTACTTGTTGATAACATTTCTGATGCACATTTCTTAACATGGCTTGGAGAACTGACATTCCTAGATTCCCTTCTCTACAATTTCTCATACCACCACACTGTAGAAGTCTGTATGGAAAAGGTAATTGTGAAAGATGGTCATTCAGATAAGTAGTTTGATAGATGAACAGTTGATCAATGATAAATGATTAATAGAGAGATAGATGTTAGGTAGGTAGATTGATAGATATGGACAATTAGATGAAAACAACAAGTTAAAACATCTATAATGTAATCCCATTTTTATAAAAAACAAAATAATATTATAAACAACCCATGTACTTACAGACATGAACACATATATACATCTAACATAACAGAGGTTGCTTCTGCTTATATAGTCCCAGAATTATAATTCTTTTTGTTTTCTATACTTCTGTATTGTTTGAATACATTGATTTAAATTTTCTGTGTAAGACTCACTCAGGATATGTGTGTGTGTGTGTGTGTGTGTGTATTTTAGTTAATTTAGCTGCTGAGATATAAACCAAAAAGGTACATTTTCCTTGGCTAGCTAATGAAGATTCATGTCAGGCACTTATATTTATGGCTAAAAGTAGCATAGTTGACAGGGCTTGAAGATGCCAATTTATGTGAGTCAATGTCAAGAGAGATGAACTAGTTAAAATCTGAGTGTAGTATTTACACAATTTGCAGCATACCACCCATGAAACCTTAATAGTCTCACTGGGTTATAAGTGTTTTATTATAAAAATCTATGCCTACATATGAATTCTTTCTGTTTTTCTAAAACAAAAGTAGATAAAGACTAATTCAAATATGTTTTTTTAGTTAAATGTTGCTGTGATTGAAGATTTGTCCCTGTAAAGAGGGAGCAGATAACATAGGAATACGACTGATTATTTTGCTTTTCTTAATAGAGCCAGAGTCAAAAAAATATAAAAAGCAAGAATCACAGTTTTAACATCTCTCTCCCTTATGTAGACATGTAAGAAATATGCTTAACAAATGCTCACACATCTGATCACATTACAATTACCTTGTGAGGTTGTAAAGCAGGTGTTATTATCTTCCTTGGTTTTATAGTTGTAGAATCCAATGCTCAGCATTAAAGGACTTATCTAGGGTTACACACTGGGTCAGTTGACTGTTTTTGCAAAATCAATAAAATAATTCTTTGGGTAAGTTGAAATGATTCCCCCAGGGACAATTTCAACTGAAGACATATTTCTTTTCATGAATAGTTTCTTTACAGGACAGGTTAGTACCTGGGACAGTTTTATTACAAAGTATTTGGTCAAACTAAATTTGATTTTCTAGATGACTAAATAGCCATTTATTGTAGGTAAAGATTTTAGATAATATGAAAAGGTCAGGTAAGAGCTGAAATATGTAAATTTAGTGTTACCATTCATTTTATGTCAACTATTTCTTCATTATGTGTGGAGAATGTGGAGCTGATTTCTCTCATAACACTCAGGGAGTATGAGAGTGTTTCATTTTATATTGATGAAATCAATAGAAATTCAGGCTTTCTTTACAGAATAACCATCTTCAAGCATCTAAATTTTCTACAGATTTTTATTACTCATACTTTTCAACAACCTTGTGAATATGTGAACAATATTAACTTAAAATGTAAACAGGGAAAAATATCTTATGCATAACAAGTTAAATGACTCCTCATATATATAGATTTTTATATTCCTCACAGCTTCATGAACTATTAGTTTAAAATGATACTGTTGACTTTCTTCTGTGTCCTCTGTTTGTTATTAAATACTTTATGTGAATTTAATACTGATTACAATTCTGCAAAAAAAAACTAGGGATAAAAATTTTATATAAGATCATAGCATAAATTCATTCTATCAGGTATTTCTATTTTTTAACAAAAATTATGCATATGTAATATAATTAAAATATTTTGTTCATCTCTGAGGATTAAATTTTCATCTAATTCATTTTATTTAATTTAGAAGTAATGCTCATTTGTATGACTTTTCATAAATATCTCACTTATATGAATAGTTTAGGAGTTGAAATAAATATGAAAGAGTTAAAATTTTCCAGCAAATCAGGGCTATCTAGATCTGGTTGTTAGTTAAGAAACACATTTATTTTCACTGGGTCTTCTCTTTCCATCAACCCTTACTAGTAGACATCACTACTAATTGCAAGATATAACTTTAGGGGAAATAAGCTGACATGTTCCAAATCTAATAAAACCTCTGCTATGCAGCTGACTTAAGAAATAGTGCAAATAATAAGTTTTTTTCCCTATGTAACATTATGCATAATAAATTAGGAGAAACATTAAGCAAATAAGATTGATAGGCATCTTTTTAGGCATCTTGATCAAATAACGAATCTCCTGATAAACTTTGATGAGTTTAAGTGAGAAATTGACTCCCAAATACAAGTTTTTACAATCTGATGTTCAAGGAAGCGATACTACTGGGGAGAGCCATTGTTGAGAGAGAGAGCAAACAAGAAAAGGAGATGAGAGGAGAAGGGTAGAAGGAAACTGAAAATAATAGTGTCCATGTGCTTCTCTACTATCTTTAGGAGCATAGAATGGTGTTACAACATTGCAACATTGCAGGGTGAAAAATGACCTTGAGAAGCCTGAGGAAATAGACTCTTAGAAAGGAGACCTGAAGTGAGAGCATCATCCCCGATGCCCGCAAAGAACTCAGAGGCAGGGCTCTAACACTGCATCAGAGTGATGGTGGAGGCTTGGCCACCAGGGTGACCCTTGGGCAGTGCTGGCAGAGGGTATCAGAAGAAGAGTTGGGCGAAATGCCTCCCTCAAATGGCTTAGAGGAAGCTGATTTCAAATAGGCTGAGACAGAAAGACACATTGTTGTTCAGTTGCTAAGTTGTGCCCAACTCTGTACAACTCCATGGACTGAAAGCACACTAGGCCTCATCCCTCATCATCTCCCAGATTTTGCCCAAGTTCATGTCCATTGAATTGGTCATTCTACCCAACCATCTCATCAAAAGCACATATACATGTTTTTCATTCAGTGAATATTTGTTGAGTATCACTCATCAGGGATTGAACTTGTTTCTGACCCAAACAAGTTGGGTTCTTGAGATTGTTGACACTGACCCTGGAGAATCCAAAACATAACTATAGACACCTTTTATTTTGCTAGGTCTATTCAAATTCTATGTGTGATAGCGTTATAAAAACCAGCAAGAGGATTTCCTGATTTTAAGGTTAGCTCATTTATTCCTAAGAATGTTGCATAAGTTGTCTGTGATCATTTACTTACAATAGAACTGATGATCCAACTTTCCACAGAGATTGTCAGGATGAATTGCTTCATGCCTTATATTTCTAATTACCTCACTTAAATAAAAAATCCTACTGTGAGGATTCCTCTTCCCAGTTCCATACCACTTGGAATAATTTGCCTTATTTAATTTCAATCCTCTGCTCCTTTCCTGAGTTTTCTTTCTGATGGCTAATGATCATTAACAACAGCAAAGACTCTATATCCTTAACTGTATTTCTGAAGCTTTCCTTCCCACCCCAAACAAAATCTGCTCTGCCTTGATGACTCCCTCTCAAATGAAAGCCTTCACATGTTCCTTGTCTTTCACAGTCTGTGTGCCTTTATCTTGGCATTAGGATACAAATCCTCCTTGCCCTTTGTAGCTTCCTTCAATTAATTTCTTCTCCAAAGCCCAGGGCTTTAGACAGCCATTTCTTTCAACTTTCCCATCAACTTCTCTCCCCTTGTTCATTGCCAGCTTTCCCACTACTATAATCAACATTCTTGGCAACTTCACCACTCACATGGATGATCCTTCCAAAATCTTTGTCTCTCAGTCCTTTCATCTTTTCTCCTCCATATCATGCCATCCACACTCTCACAGATACAAGTAATTAAATCAAATGTAAAACTTCCAAATATCCTTCCTGTTTGCCACTTCCTAGTCTTCTAGCTTATGTTCTTTAGCATTTCTGTAGCATTTCTTCCACTTCATAGAGAGCTCTAATATATTACCTATCACGTTCTTATGCTCACTGAGTTTGTCTTCATGTTCCCTTTTATAACTGTAAAATCTATTGTTTACGTAGATGTCCTTACAAACCCTCTACTTTCATTGCTTCTTCCTTGTTTGAATATGAATGGTAAAAACCTAGCTAATTCTAAAGGCAATTTTCTATTATCTTTATACCTGAGTTTAAGATGATGGATATTTCTAAAGAACACACACACTCACTGACTACCTCAGATTAAATTTATGTTTCAACAAATGAATTATGGTTCACAATAAACACTGACCTTCCAACCTGAGACACAGACTGGGACAAATGGACCAGAGTCATTGCGACAGATTCACACACCTGCAACCCGAAGCAGAGTGGGCTGACCAACCTGACGATCTGAAATGTAAAGTAGAACTACTTTAGCTAAGCTAAAGACATATAAACCAAAAATAAATGCCTCTTGTTTTGTACCCTGAGCCCTCTAGCTTTCTGAGACTCTCTGTGTTCAGCTATATCCATACAGCAAGTTCACCCTTGAACACTACATCAGTATGGTCTCAGGTGACCAGAACTCATGTACTCAAGAGTCTTATGCTTTCAGGGTTGAAATCTAGATGCTCTTTTGAGTATTTTCACCTTCACTCCGCATCCAAAGGGTCACATACTCCTGCTTATTCTTTTTCACTTCTTAAAATCACCAAGTTAAATTGGAAAGATTACCTCAGAGTTTTCACTCAGGTTTCCCTTGAATCCTGTGACTTTATTTTCTTTAGCCACTTGCCCACATTTTGTTCTCTCAAAGTAACTCAAATTTATGTCTTGTATGCTAGATTGCAGCTTTTACTCAGTTTTCTTCCTATCTCCAAATCATTTAAACATCATTTTTTTCTTCTTAAATCATTAAAGCTCAGCTCTTTCAAAACAAAGCCATGTTAATCTAATTATTTCTGTATCTCAGGAAGTAAATTAATAGATATTTTGTTTATGGCTGCTATGTGCAGGGTTTTATGCTAGCTTTCTCAGGAGTACTGAAATACATGAGACACAGTCCATGACCTCACTTACAATTAGGTTTCAGAGACAAATTGCAGTTAAAAACCACAGAACAGGATAGTATAAGATAGGCACCTCATGGGATGGCTAAGTGGTCCTACCATTGTGCCATAGCTGGTCTGTACATATTATGTTTCAGCCACTTTTAAAAATCATCTTTCCCATAATGTTGATGTTGAGTATGTACTAAAGGGGAGAAAATCATTTAAATTTAGAATGCTGTCCACTTAAACTATATGAAATTTTGTCAAAAATGAAAGTCAGAAAATGCTGAAATATAAAGATATATATATATTAGCTCTATGCTATGAAACACAAAGTTAAAAAAATAAAACTTTTCCCTTTACTCATATGCAGATAAATAATATTTGCAGGAACTTGAAGTTTTAATATAGAGTTTCTATTTAGTAAAATGGGAATAATAAAATTCAGTATCTGCATTGGCAGGGCTTTAAAATCAATATAATCTTTAAAAAATAATTTAATAAAAATATTACCTACCATTGTGCCATAGCTGGTCTGTACATATTATGTTTCAGCCACTTTTAAAAATCATCTTTCCCATAATGTTGATGTTGAGTATGTACTAAAGGGGAGAAAATCATTTAAATTTAGAATGCTGTCCACTTAAACTATATGAAATTTTGTCAAAAATGAAAGTCAGAAAATGCTGAAATATAAAGATATATATATATTAGCTCTATGCTATGAAACACAAAGTTAAAAAAATAAAACTTTTCCCTTTACTCATATGCAGATAAATAATATTTGCAGGAACTTGAAGTTTTAATATAGAGTTTCTATTTAGTAAAATGGGAATAATAAAATTCAGTATCTGCATTGGCAGGGCTTTAAAATCAATATAATCTTTAAAAAAAATTTAATAAAAATATTAATCCATTAGAGCTGTAAAAAAACTACTGGTTGCATGTTTTTATCATGGATTTTTATTTAAAAAAAAAACAAAATAATCACTCTTTTAGTGAGCCTTATAATTAAAAAATAGTTCTTTCATATATAAATACTGACTTCTATGGTTAGTATGCAGAATTCCATACTATAGCCATCATTCATTTTTTTCTTATTGTTTTACACAGTTATTTAACTTAATCCAACATTTGTTTGTATAACTAAGAGGCCCAATTAGCCAGAACAGATTTTAAGACCTTGTTGTCCTTTTAACTGAGAAGTCAGTTTGACACTATTTCCTTAAGGAAATAATCAACATATTTGCAAAACAAAAGGCAGAATCAAGTTTTACTGCTGGTCCCTGAATTACAATATTAAATTTTGTGTTAAAAAAGGTATTAGGCACACAGTCTTCTGGAATAACCATCACCATTACATCATATTGCTTTCAATTTGAATTAGCATATAAATGAAAAAAGATGGCCAACCATGTAGCCAAGATGAAATTTGCGATCTTCAGTATTTAGTTGCCTTGGAAGCAGATTGTATAAAATGTAAACTGGTGTGCTTAGAAGCTGATATTTGTTTGTTTGGAAATTTAGAATTCTCAAGTTAGTCTTAGGATAGCAGAGACGCACAGAGCAATTATCTAAGTTTTCCCAATAGATTTTTGAAAACATGTTCAGAAGATGTCAGAGAACTAAGCAAGTAGAAACAATGGGCATTGATTGCTAATTCAGTGGACAAATGCACAGGGATATGAAGCAAAATGATACATTGTAGTAGCTGTAGCCTTACCACTGTAGCTGGCTTACCACCAGCTATAGTCATATGAAGAAAAAGCCCTGGCAAAATGCAGAGCAACAATTGGTGGGATGGTCTATGGATAATGGAAATCATTGCAAGTATTCAGTCACGTAAACATAGGATCCTATCTGCGTTATCAGGCGGCTGAGATCAGCAGCAATGTGCAGGCGGAGAGCAGAATCAGAGGGATAAGTGGAATTAGAAAGTCAGAGCAATAGTCTAAGTGAGAGATAATGCAAGTTTGAACCAAAACTTGAATGTTGGAGATGGAGAAGGAATATCTTTACTTATATAAAACATAGTGTGATTAGAATCTTTTGGACTTGGAAATGGATGAAATGTGGCAGTAGAATGAGAAAGAAAATAAATTCAAGACAATTGCCCAAATTCAGGATGAAATTGGATGAAACAAGATGAAACTTTGGTAGTAATTGAGCTAAGGAGAAGAACAGAGAAGCCGGTTAGTCTGAAGTATGTCCTTTCTGATCTGCTGAGGGAACATCCAGATGGCGACACCCAGTGAGTAGTTCTCATAGGGATGGTCTACTCCAGGCCTGAAGTCGCTGACTTGGGTATCAGCACATAGTGATTCAATTCTTATGTGGTTGCCATCATCTAAGATTGTGCAAAGTGAGAGTAAAATAGACCAAGAACAGGATCCTTAGACTCACCAACATTTAAGAAGGACCTGGAAAAAATGAATTCACAGAAGTGACTTAGAAGGAATCATTCAGTTCAGTTCAGTTGTTCAGTCGTGTCTGACTCTTTGCTACTGCATGAATTGCAGCATGCCAGGCCTCCCTATCTATCACCAACTCCCGGAGTTCACTCAAACTCACATCCATCGAGTCAGTGATACCATCCAGCCATCTCATCCTCTGTCGTCTCCTTCTCCTGCTTCCAATCCCTCCCAGCATCAGGGTCTTTCCCAATGAGTCAACTTTTTGCGTGAAGTGGCCAAAGTACTGGATTTTCAGCTTCAGCATCAGTCCTTCCAATGAACACCCAGGACTGATCTCCTCTAGGATGGACTGGTTTGATCTCCTTGCAGTCCAAGGGACTCTCAAGAGTCTTCTCTAACACCACAGTTCAAAAACATCAATTCTTCGGTGCTCAGCTTTCTTCACAAACTCTCACATCCATACATGACTACTGATAAAACCATAGCCTTGACTAGACGGACCTTTGTTGGCAAAGTAATGTCTCTACTTTTGAATATGCTTTCTAGGTTGGTCATAACTTTCCTTCCAAGAAATAAGTGTCTTTTAATTTCATGGCTGCAATCACCATCTGCAGTGATTTTGGAGCCCCCCAAAATAAAGTCTGACACTGTTTCCACTGTTTTCCCATCTATTTCCCATGAAGTGATGGGAATCATTAGAGAAGCATAATCAGAAGGCGGATGGGGGTAGATTCCTAAAATCTAACTCAAATGATGAGGGAGAGGTTCAGAGGAAGGAATGGACGTTAATGTCAAAGACCACCAGATAAGGGCTTCCCAGGTGGTGCTAGTGGTAACGAACCCACCCTACAAAGGCAGGATACATAAGAGACACGAGTTCGATCCTTGTGTTGGGATGATCCCCTGGAGAAGGGCATGGAAACCCACTCCAGTATTCTTGCCTGGAAAATCCCATGGACAAAGGAGCCTGGCAGTCTATCGGTCATAGGGTCACGAAGAGTTTGAACACGACTGAAGCGACTTACTGCACACACACAACATGAAGACAGAAGTAATCCAATGGATTAATTAAATAAGAAGTAATTGATACATTTTATCAGAGATGTTTTAATGAATACTCAGATATGGAAACCTGATTTCAGGGCCTCACAGCATAAGCAGAAAGATAGGAAAAAGACTGAGTGTAGTTTGTGTTGACCTGACTATGTGCTGTGCTTAGCCTCTCAATTGTGTCTGACTCTTTGCCATCACGTGCACTGCAGCCCACCAGGCTCTGTCTTTGGGAGTTGACCTGACTATAAAAGAAGATAAAATAGTTTCTTAAAAAGTAATATGGAATTGAGGGATTTAAAAAGTTTCTTCTGTTCATTTGGGAGTAAAATGGAATGTGTTTTTTTAAGTCAAAAGAAATAAGGAAGGGAAGAAAAGTTAAAATTTGATGGTACAGGATAAGAAATACTAAGAGAGAAAATCTCCTGAAACAGTAAGAGATGATTAATAAGTCAAATCTATTTTGAAGGTTTTAAACTCCTGTAAGTACATAAAAGTTAAAGTAACCAGGATATTTTTGTTTTTTAAAAAAGAGTAAATTCTCATCTTTAGACTTTCAATTTCCCAATATCAACCCCTGACTATAGCCCAAACCATCCCAGAGTCACCCTTCTCCATGTACTGCTAACAGTTTTGTGTATGCATGCTATTAGGATGCAGGTTAAGTCACTTAAGTTGTGTCTGACTCTGTGCAACCCCATGGACTGTAGTCTGCCAGGATCCTCTGTCCATGGGATTCTCCAGGCAAGGATACTGAAGTGGACTGCCATTTTCTTATTTATCTGGTATGCTTGGAGAACACATACACATATATGTATATGCATATATACATTGCGCTTTTATAAACAATGAAACATACACATATTGTTCTGTAATTCATGTTAAAAATATCATTGTTATTTTTCCAGATGAATGAACCCATGTATCACATTCTAAGGGCTGCTTTCTTATGACTTTTTATTATGGTGAGTGAAAGTCACTCACTTGTGTCCATCTCTTTGTGACCCTATGGACTATACAGTCCATGGAATTCTCCAGGTCAGAATATTGGAGTGGGTAGCCTTCCCTTCTCCAGTGGATCTTCCCAATCCAGGTATCAAACCCATGTCTCCCACATTGCAGGCAGATTCTTTACCAGCTCAGCTACAAGGGAAGCCTAAGAATACTGGAGTGGGAAGCCTATCCCTTCTCCAGCAGATCTTCCTGACCCAGGAATCAAACTGGGGTCTCCTGCATTGCAGGTGGATTCTTTACCAATTGAGCTATGAAGGAAGCCCATGACTATTTATTATATGGATGTGTTTTATAGATCACCCCTACAATAATGAATACTTAGCTTGTTTTCAACTTTTGATATTGAAAATTGTACTTTAAAAATATNATCTTCCTGACCCAGGAATCAAACTGGGGTCTCCTGCATTGCAGGTGGATTCTTTACCAATTGAGCTATGAAGGAAGCCCATGACTATTTATTATATGGATGTGTTTTATAGATCACCCCTACAATAATGAATACTTAGCTTGTTTTCAACTTTTGATATTGAAAATTGTACTTTAAAAATATAATCTTTTATCTAAAAAAGAAAGAAAGATTGAATACAGATAAAGGTGTTGCTTTATCCCTGCTTTACTGAGATATCATTGACAAATACATTTGTAGACATATTATTTTATTAATTTTATTATAGGCTATCTTAGTTTTCCCCCTTACGTTACTCTGTATTACAGGGTAGAAGAGCACCCTCTCTTGGTTCTGGAATTTTCCCCCATTGAGTCTTTGCTTTTCAGTCACTAAGTCAGGTCCAGCTCTTTGTGACCCATTGACTGTACTATGCCAGGCTTTCCTGTTCTTCACTATCTCCTGTAATTTGCTCAAATCCATGCTCATTGAGTTGGTGATACTATCTAACCATCTCATCCTCTGCTGCCTCCTTTTCCTTTGGCCTTCTATCTTTTCCAGCATCAAGGTCTTTTCCAGTGAGTAGGGTTTTCACATCAGGTGGCTAAAGTATTGGAGCTTCAGCTGTAGCATCAGTCCTTCTAAAGAATATCCAGGGTTGATTTCCTTTAGGATTGACTGGTTTGATTACCTTGCAGTTCAAGGGACTCTCAAGCGTCTTCTCCAGCACCACAGTTCAAAAGCATCAATTCTTTGGCACTCAGCCATCCTTATGGTTCAACTATCCAGGTGGTGCTAGTGGTAAAGAACCTGCCTGCCAGTGCAAGAGATATAAGAGATACAGGTTCAGTCCCTGTGTTGGAAAGATCTCCTGGAGGAGGACATGGCAACCCACTCCAGTATTCTTGCCTGGAGAGTCCCATGGACAGAGGAACCTGGCAGGCTATGGTCCATAAAATCGCAAAGAGTCAGACACAACTGAAGTAACTTAGAATGCACACATTGGAAAAGCTATAGCTTTGACNTCAGTCCCTGTGTTGGAAAGATCTCCTGGAGGAGGACATGGCAACCCACTCCAGTATTCTTGCCTGGAGAGTCCCATGGACAGAGGAACCTGGCAGGCTATGGTCCATAAAATCGCAAAGAGTCAGACACAACTGAAGTAACTTAGAATGCACACATTGGAAAAGCTATAGCTTTGACACTATGCACTTTTTTCAGCAAAATGATGCCTCTGCTTCTTAATTCACTGTCCAGGTTTGTCGTAGCTTTCTTTCAAGGAGCAAGCGCCTTTTAATTTCATGGCTGCAATCAAAGTCTGCAGTGATTTTGGAGTCCAAGAAAATAAACTCAGTCACTCTTTCCACTTTTTCTCTTTGAGCCTAGGTACAGGAAAAGACACATGTCATTTCAATATCCAGCCTCTGTTTATGAACCTCATAAAAGGCCTAAGCGAGGGTTGCAGTCCTACAGACTTCTTCCCAGAATGTCTCTTTTCAAATTTGCAAGGCTTTTCCGAGCCAGGATATAACCTGTCCATCTGCCAATGTGTGGGTTTTGGAGAACATTTCTTTAGTTTGTGCCCTGGCTCTGCCCACATATATTTATTCACCTGCCTACTCCTTTTCCTCCAGGGGAGAGTTTTCAGTAATGATTCCTCTAGTCGTTGATCAGCTTTGCTTTTCTAACACACAGTTTCACATACTTTTTCACGAAGTGGTCTCACTAGTGTCATGACATTTGGAGAGCCCACACAGGAGAAATCAAGCTGTTTCTACTGTTTTTATTTTCAATTTAGTTGATCTGATGTTTAAGCAATCAGCCAGATTCTGTTAGGCAACTGTGTTACAGATTTCCAGTGAGTGAGATGATGATAGAATCCCAAGCACCATAATTTTCTAAATCTACTTTTTAATGAGAATTTTTTTTTTGGTAGGGAAGACAGCCATAATGAAGCAAATTATTACCTAGAAGGAAAAAATCACAGTTTGATCATTTCAAAGGCATCAAAAGGAGGCAAAAATCTCTAAATATAATTTTGAAGATTATATATTATTAGTGAAATCTTTTCATGCATCAATAAAATTAATTAAAGTCTGAATGCTGAGCAGAAAAACAATTCTATCATTTCAATAACTGTTGAATATTAGTATTAGTAACATAAAGCTTCATAGTATCTTTCTATCTAACCATATTAAACTTTTAAACCCTACATAGTTTGTTGTTTGCTTTCTGTCCTGAAATTTCTGCTTTTGTGAAATTAGCAATGTCCTTGGTTCCCTTCCCAGGAGCAAGGCTCAGACATTTGAATTTCAGAAACAATAAAATAAGAACAATAATTATAGTGTGAGGTGACGAAATGAGCATAACTGAGCACATTTGGACTATTTCTCCTGTCCTATATAGCTGATTGACAGGAGTTTTTTGTTAAGTGGAAGAATGAATGATGTATTTGTGGGTAAGACATTGTGTATATATTTTTTGACTATAAAATGAGGATTATAGCAACTCCTCATTGTCTGGGAATTTATCATGTGAATTTTAGAAAATGGAATGTTGGTTAGGACAGAAAATTATCCATATATACATTTATTTAAAAATTAGTTCTTGTTTTGAAAAAGCTAGACATGTGCATTATTTCTACTCACTTTCAATTTTTAGGCCTTGCTTTATTTTCCTTTTTTTTTTAAATTATGTAAAATCTTTAAATTATTCTGCAGTCAAAGCCATAAAACAAGTTTAGTCCTGTTTCACTTATGTGATTAGTTTATCACTCATACTGCTTATAGTTACTGTTTTTTTTTTCTTATTCTAATGTCCTTTTCTTAGAAAATATAAGCAAATGAAGATATGCATACACATGTGGTCGGCACTAACGTTAAAGAACCCACCTACCAATGCAAGAGACATAATGGGAAAGGGGTGAAGTCCCTGGCTTGGGAAGATCCCCTGGAGGAGGATATGACAACGTACTTCAGTGTTCTTTCCTGAGGAATCCCATGAACAGAGGAGCCTGGAGGGCTAGAGTCCATAACGTCTCAAAGAGTCATACAGGACTGAAGCAACTTAGCATGCAAGCACACATACAGACACATATGCTTCTCTTTCAAATGTAAAAGATGTTTTTGTATGAAGAAACTATGATATATGATCTTTTTAATGTGTTGCTGGATTCTGATTGCTAGAATTTTGTTGAGGAATTTTGCATCTATGTTCATCAGTGATATTGGCCTGTAAATGAATGTTGAGCTTTAAGCCAACTTTTTCACTCTCCTCTTTCACTTTCATCAAGAGGCTTTTTAGTGATGATTAAATAAGAAAATGCTTATAAACTCTTAACACAATGCCTAGTGCATTAGTAAATACTAGAGACTTTTATTATTTTACTTCCTGACCTTTGTTTTATAATCTCTTATTTCCTGCTTTTGTCTTGGTTTAAAAGGATTTTTATTTGTTTTGGTTTGCAGTTTCACCCTGAACCCTTTACTTCCTGACCTCCCTTCCTACTTTGTTACATCCATGGTTTTGTTTTATGGCTTAAGTCCAGGAATTTGAACATATTTCATGATTTTTTCCATTGCTCATCAAATCAATCCAAGTCCCTTACTCAGTGACTATAGGGATTCTAGATTGAAAATGCCTTTAGAACTTCGTAAAGAATCTAGAAAACATACCTGAATAGCTCATTTTAAAAAAGAGGAAGAGGAAAAGGAGGAGATATTCTTTAAGTAATATGTTAAACTTCATGTGGAATTCTGAAATGCATTCAGCTTATGTATTCGCATTCACAAACAAAAATACATGAACTGTTCTTTATACACACTTGCTTATTCAATCAACAGTGTTGAAGAAATTACTGTGATATGAATTATTTTATGTTCTTCAGTTTCAGATCGATGTTACATATTGAAATCTATCTAAATATATAGAGCCCATATACTGAATAAATGTCTATATTTTATCTAAATAAATTTTCTGTAACACCAGCACACCAAAATCTCATCTCAAAATAATATACTAAAAAAAAAAAAGGAGAAAAATTTATTTTTCTTTCTGCTCCTTAAAATGTCCTAATAATTTAAGCCTAAGAATTCTGGAAAACTGGATAGAGAATTTCAGAATTGAGAAGACCACTATTGTTTTTGAAAGACTGAATTCCTTCTCTATCAAACTGTAAATCTTACTATATAGTCAATAAATGAGTTATGATTTTAAAATAATCTCCAGTGGTGATTAACAGGTTACTGGGCATAAATGGCATTTTAGAGCTTTAAAATATATTTTAGACCTGGCTCTCTTACTATCATTAAAACTGATTGAATATGCATTAGCCTTTTCTAACCTTGTGGAAATAATGACACACATATGCATAAAGCCTAGTTTAAGACCCAGTCTCAGAAATTCCAGAGGTAATTAAAAGCTTCGCTTGGAGATTCATTTTACTTTTGATTTCTGTTGACAACTGCTGCTTACCTTTTGAACTTAAATGCTTGTGGGATTAGTAAAATGGGTGCAGTTTTCCTCGGAACCACTGATTGATTGAATCCCTGAAAAATGGGGTTGATAATGGCCCTAGAATTTATATAGTGGTTTTATATAGTGGCTTAGACCCTGCTATAATTATTTTAAAACATTAAAAGCTAATACATCACTGCAGAGTGGCAGGCCTGACTCAACTGCCATCTAACTTCATGCTCTTTGACAAATGACTCGTTATCCAGACAATGTTGCCTGTCTAAGTGCCTGTCCCAGTCCTCATTTCATTACCAAGACTGTACTGAAATCAGTAGGTGACCAAAAAAAATAGTATAAAAACAAAAGTAATCATTTTTGAGACCTCCAGAAAATGGTTTTTGGTATATATTTTTAAATGAATTATTCAAAGAATTATAATATATTCCTTGTTCAAGCATGCCCTATGTTCCTGGTTGGGTTTTTTTTTTTTGGTTGGCGAGAATGTTTTCCCCTTTTGCTGAGCAGATAAGCAATTGATACATATTGATATATTAAACATAGGAACAAAGCATCTAAAATATCAATCAAATAATTTGGTAAGCAAAAATAAACTAGAAGTACATGAAGCCAAATATGGTAGATATGAGAAAAACTAAGAGGTGATATATAAATTGATTTTAAAATCATTAGTTCATCCCTAAGCCAAATTACCTAAAAGCTTCCTGAAGACTTTGAAGGTTATACTGGATATCTATCACCCTTTTTATATTGAATTACTAAAATCTCACTTTACTTTTATAATATCAGATTTAAAAATCTCATGTACTATATGTATACTTAAATCTTTTATCAAAAATTTGGACTTATGTTCTTGAGTCTTATAAACAAAACATACTAGCATATCTAAAAACAAACCAGGAGAGAAAAGATGAGACTATTTGGTTTCTCCTCTTTTTATATATATGTATATATATACATATATATGCCTATATATATATTTAGTAATGCTGCTAAAATATCACAATGAAACAGATGATAAAAGCATGACTAAAGAGGCTGAAGATACTTCTAGGAGCACCTCTTAAAGTGTGTGTGTTTTGTAAAATATAAAAAGCATACAAGTTTTGGGAATTCTGAAAGTCAATGAGCATTTGAGATTGTTTCTCCACAGTTGTTGAAATTTAGTTTTGACATCAGTGTTCTGAAGATGCAAAGCCTTATTTGTATTATTAAAATTCACAAGGTCCTTATGGCAGATATTGAGAAGGGAAAAGAAAAAGAGATAAGTAAACATATTTTTTGTTATATGTAAAAATGGCAGGAAATTCAAGGAAAATGTGTGTCTGCTGATCCATTGTGGTTTATGCTAAAAAAGTGTAATGTAATTCAATTTAGTTCTGTAAGTCACAGCAATCAGTATTTTGAACTTAAGTTTAAAATCAGGATATAAGGTTTATGTGATATAACCAGCAACCATTTAATTTGATTAAAATTAATTTTTAATTTAACCCTTTTCTAATGTGTTCATCAGAAATCTTCTGCAGTATTGAGTTCCATAAACCTTAAGTTTCAAACACTATAAAGAATATCTCCTATTGGAAGTACTAATGTTGAAATCAAATTTTTTTTATTTGATCAGGAAAACATTCTTATTTTGGGTAAGTATGTATAGGTGGCATTTGTCTGTCTAAAAGCAATTTATTAATTAAGAAACAATGAAATATGTTAAAATCCATTATTCAGTTTATATAGAACTCTTTAAAACAGAAGTGTATAGATAATGTTAAAGAGTTGGAAAGAAGGAACTACTATTTATAAACAGCTTTACATGTATTATAATTACTGTGAAAATATAAATAATAAGTCAGAGAAGTCTTCCTATGTATGGAAAATTGACATTTTGATTACATGGTCTCATGCCTTCTAGCTTACTTTTGTTTAGCTGCAAATGGATTTATCTGCCAGTCCAGAACAGTATTTTGTCATTCAGCTGAAATGTCAACACTTCAGAAAGACATTAACGGTAGAGGAGGAACATTATCTATCATTATTTGTTCAATAAATATTGTTATAAAAATGTGTTTGAAAAGTTTTAACATTTGTATAAGACGTAACAAAATTCATTTTTTCACCAAATAACTTGTCTTCATGGATTCCATCCAAAGAAGATATTTATTACAATGTGGTATATGATGATGTAAAATCCCTACATTTACAAAAATAGGATACTAAAGTAAGCTATAGTGCAATGACTGAGAAAATGTTCAGCCAGTAAAAATATAATAAGTAAATTACAAAAATATAAGTGTGGCATGACTATTAGCATTAAAAAATTACTTGAGAAAATTTTCCAAAAATATCAAAAATTGCTAAGCTGGTATCCTCTTCAATATTCGGTTTTTCGATCTGTAAACTAGGCAAGTTCTAAGAACTCGTTCTGTTCAGTTCAGTTCAATTCAGTTCAGTCGCTCAGTTGTGTCTGACTCTTTGCAATCCCATGAATTGCAGCACGCCAGGCCTCCCTGTCCATCACCAACTCCTGGAGTTCACTCAGACTCACGTCCATCGAGTCCGTGATGCCATCCAGCCATCTCATCCTTGGTCGTCCCCTTCTCCTCCTGCCCCCAACCCCTCCCAGCATCAGAGTCTTTTCCAATGAGTCAACTCTTCGCATGAGGTGGCCAAAGTACTAGAGTTTCAGCTTTAGCATCATTCCTTCCAAAGAACACCCAGGAGTGATCTCCTTTAGAATGAACTAGTTAAGTGGCTTCAAATTCCCAGTCAGCAATTTAGACTAAGTTTTCTGCTTTCAGATCTAGAATTGTTTTGTCCGTACATATCAAGAAGTACCTTAGTAGGCTGCCTATTCCACATTTTGGAACCCTGGGATAAGCTACCACTATTGGACTCTGAAGGTCAATACACATCAATTACCATTTGCAACATACCTTATCAGATATGGTCATTTCACCTTGTCTCTGATAGCTGAACAGATAACTACACTTTACACTTAGCATGTATCAACCTGTACTCATTCTGATTCCAAGAAATCCAGTTTCATTTCAGTATTCCAGTGTCATCTCAGGCCAACAGAGGACAAACACACAGAACTCTTCAGTAATGCTTGGGTTCCACCCCATCCTCTGCATTTCTTAATGTCTTTGTGTAGAGAGTGTTCCTCTAACTAATAACCAAGGAGATAAACAGGTTGCCCAGAACAGATTCATTCTAATATTTCCACCTCCCTGTATCCCTCCCTATACACAACAGATGTTGTGTATAGGTTATCTACAAAACCCTTTCTTTATTGGCTCATCTTTCAATTAGCCAGTCCAATAAACTGTTATCACCATTCCCCAAGGCAACATCAGTTCATTTCAGTTCAGTTCAGTCGCTCAGTCGTGTCCGACTCTTTGCGACCCCATGAATCGCAGCACGCCAGGCCTCCCTGTCCATCACCAACTCTCAGAGTTCAATCAGACTCACATCCATCGAGTCAGTGATGCCATCCAGCCATTTTATCCTCTGTTGTCCCCTTCTCCTCCTGCCACCAATCCCTCCCAGCATCAGAGTCTTTTCCAATGAGTCAACTCTTCGCATGAGGTGGCCAAAGTACTGGAGTTTCAGCTTTAAGCATCATTTCTTCCAAAGAAATCCCAGGGCTGATCTCCTGGGAGATCAGCCAATGGACTGATTGGATCTCCTTGCAGTCCAAGGGACTTCAAGAGTCTTCTCCAACACCACAGTTCAAAAGCATCAATTCTTCAGTGCTCAGCCTTCTTCACAGTCAAACTCTCACATCCATACATGACCACTGGAAAAACCACCAGCCTGGACTAGACGGACCTTACTAGGCAAAGTGATGTCTCTGCTTTTGAATATGCTATCTAGGTTGGTCATAACTTTTCTTCAAAGGAGTAAGCGTCTTTTAATTTCATGGCTGCATTCACCATCTGCAGTGATTTTTGAGTCCCCCAAAATAAAGTCTCTCATTGTTTCCATTGTTTTCCCATCTATTTGCCATGAAGTNCCCCCGGGGGCAGAGAGGGGCTCAGCCAGCAGCTGTCCTTCCTCGTGACACGTGTGGCCTGATTCCCATCGTCTTGAGTGCCACCTGGACCCTTAGCCTAACATGGCCAGATACAGATCATCCCAGTCTGCTGTTAGACTGGGGTGGGAGGTGTCGGGCGCTCAATGCTGCTGAGAGCCCTGGCTTGTGGCTTCTTATCAGTAACCCCCCCGAGCAGTTGTGTGCAGCCGTTAAGAAGAGCATCATCAGCCAGGCTTAACCCTGGTAGCAGCTGCCAGAGACAGTGCAGAAAAAGCCCCACCCCCCGCTCCCCGGGGCCCTAGATGTGTATAAGAGACAGAGGATGGAGGGGACACATGTACATTTGTGGCTGATTCATGTCGATGTATGGCAAAAACCACCACTATATTGTAAAGTAATTAGCTTCCAAATAAAGTAAACAAATAAATAAATTTAAAAAAAAACAATGCTGATAACCAGTAGCAGCTATCTCTTAATCTTTCAGTTCACTTATTTTGAGATTTCTCAGCCTTGCTGACTACCTAAGGAGAAATAAAACTGAAGTATCCCCAAAAACCTCACTCACGTAAAGAGTATGAATGAGCAGTGCCAGCTTCACTGATGACCTGGTAAGAAGGAGAAGGGGGTATCATTGCACTTCCAGTGCCTTAGGAATATTTCAAAGGGAAGGTGTAAGTTTGAATGACTATGTGTGTGCTTGTGTGTGTGTATTTAAGGATTCTTGCTCTTTCTTCAAGCAGTAGCCAAGATCCTCACTTCTCTTCCTCCTCCTGGTGTTCCTCTCAGACTTTCATACTTCTTTCCTCCAACAAACATAGCAGTTCTGCTTACACCTCGGCTTGTATACCTTGACTTATTTAGGAGCTCAACAAACCAAATAACCTGTAGAAGAGTTTCTCCTCCAAGAATATGTAGTGTCGTCCTCTTTTGTAGTTTCACACACTTTGGTATTTCTCTACTTTCATGTCAAATAGCTTATGCAAGTTTCTATATTTCTTCAACTCTAGGACCAATATTTTCTCCTCTTTTAACGTCTCTGAAATTGGAATGCTACTTACAATGGAAGACATGTTACAATTCAAAATAACAACATTTTTCTTTCATAGGATTTTAGACGTGATGCTAAAAAATGGCATTTCTTCCAGCTGAACACAGGGATATTTCTCTTCAAGAGCAATTATTATTATTGTAACTTATTATTATTATGTAAAATTTTCTCCATCTCAAAACAAACAAATTCTCAAATTCTGTGGGGTTCCAAGTCCTGGTTAACAAATATGTGCACAGATATATCCATCCCTGCTCCTAGCTCATTCACTCTTACTTGCTGGAAATGATAGAGACAGACAGCTAGGAGTAAGGGTAGGAAACGATCTATTTATCTATGTTAAGTGAGATTCTATTTGGTAGGAGAAAGTCATCAGTGGAAATAGGGTTTACCTAGTAAAGTGATGATTCTCAAAGTGTGGTCCAAACATGAACCACCCTAGAAGGCTTATTAAAAAGTGTGACTTTTGCAACCACATTTCAGGTCACCCCAGTCACATCTCTGAGGATGATGCCCTACAATCTGTATTGTCAATAAGCTCCCCAGGGATAGTTTATTCAAAACTAGACTACTGATTTCAGGGAAAGCTGCATACCTGTTACAGACTAGGAATTTTCAATTCACTATGATTTAAAACTCTCAAAGATATTTTTTAAAACTGCATTAGCACATTTAGGATTACCTACATGTTAGCAGTGGGTAAATGGTCACCACCCAGCACATGGTGAAGTATGTTTGATCCCAGGAACTTTCTGAGACCCATCTTGTCTGCACTGAACATGAACATAATTTATGCAACCTTTTTGGAACACAATTTGACAAAATCTATTAAATTTAACATTCCTATTGCCTTACCCAGAAATTCCATTACAAGGATTTAGACTACAGAGATACTCAAGCATTCTCTCTCATGCACACACACACAAATATTCACTGTAGCATTACTTACAATAGTAAAAAATAATCAGAAATAATCTATAGGCCCACCACTAGGGAGAAAGTACAATTATGATATTTCCTTTATGTGAAATACTATGAATCAGTGAAAAAAGAATGCACTTCTACATATGATAGTATGGAAAGACCTGTGGGACATAAGGTTAATATAAAAAATATTTATGTACAAAATATAGAGGAGAATGCTGTTTCTATAAAACTAGGAAGACCTTTGTGTATTTATATTGCAAATGTGAAGACAAAGAAAAATACCTTGGAAATTGCATGCTAAATCACAAATAGTGTTGACCTCTTAAGCAGTTAGCAGAGTTTGAACTAGACAGAAATGGAATGTAGGAGTGAAGTTCACTTTGAATATTTATTCTTATTTCTACTTTGTATTAATTTTTACCATAAGAATTCAGGTGCTAGGTAAAATTTTAAATTAAAAAAAGGCAAAGTGTATCATAAACTGCTCGGCACACTCCTTTTCAACCCTGAGGTTAAGTACAAAAGTGGCTGAGGCTGTAGGTTCCGCAGAATAGCTAACATAAAGGATCTTTGTTCTTTCTTGTTATGAACTATGTACTCCTCCTAATGGGTAGCTTGTTTTTTCTTAATCTCAAATCAGAACTGTGAAGTAGAAAAATATAACTCAGCAAAATCTGCAAGTGCAACCTGTGTTAGTGAACACTCCTATTAACAGTGATGTTGGGCTTGTTGGAAACTCATCATATTTCATTTTAGGCATAGTTGCTCCCCAGTTTTAACAAAAAGCCCATTATATCTGCTATTTACCGAGGGAATTTTAAAAAGCTCATCAAAATGTATACAAAAGAACAAAGAGGAATTACATGCAATGAACTGCCACATTCTTCTTGGTGGATTAATGAAAAATGACAATTTCACTGGAAACTGCTGTCCCTTGTGTTCTTTTTCTGTTTTGAAGAGCCCAAATTAGCTCATAGCAGTGTTTCAGTACCTGTGCCATCAGTCTTGAAGAAGTCTTTAAAAGATGTCTACAATTACAGGCTTTGTGCTATAAATCATTTAATTCTCAAAAAGAACAGGTTCACTGAGGAAATGTGGTAATGTGGCTTGATGTGTGGGCTGGGCAGTTTTTCGATACATATCCTGGGCTAGCAGATGAATCGGAAATACCTGTGCCATCAGTCTTGAAGAAGTCTTTAAAAGATGTCTACAATTACAGGCTTTGTGCTATAAATCATTTAATTCTCAAAAAGAACAGGTTCACTGAGGAAATGTGGTAATGTGGCTTGATGTGTAGGCTGGGCAGTTTTTCGATACATATCCTGGGCTAGCAGATGAACCAGAAATTTTCCTTATTTTCAGCACTAATGGCTCATCTCGTCCTCCTCCCTGGGTTGTCTCATTAGTTTTATTCCTTTACCATACTATCCAGTTGGTTCGGCTCACCACAGGGAATGTAATATATTCATTAACAAGCTGTGTGACATTGGATAAGTCACTCATCTACTTTGAATCTCATTTCCACATTTGTAAAATGAAAGAGTTGCCCAAGATAGCATGCATGTCTTCATTCTAAAATGGAGAATTCAAAATTCTCCTATAAAAAGATCAATAGTAAAGGTCTTTCCCCATTTCTCTTGGTCTGCCTGACCTTGAGTTTTGCTTTAACAAATAGAATGTGATGGAATTGATATTGTGCTAGTTGTAAGACCAAGTCTAAACAGATCTTGCGTGCGTCCAGTTCCTTCTTTGAAATTCTGCTATTTTCCATGAGAACAAGGCTAAACTAGTCTCCAGGAGCAGGAGAGATCATGTGGGGGCAAAAGTGAATCAACCTGCAAGAGTGAGCTCACCAGGATAGAAGAACCACCCAGTCAAGTCCCTCTTAAATGGCCAATCTACAGAACTATGAGTTAGATAAGTGGCTGCTGTTTTCAGCCAGTAAGTTAGATGTGGTTTATTACACAGAAAAAGCTAATTAGTACAATGATGGATATGAGACAAATAGAAATAGTGTGAAGACACTGTGTTAAGGTCATTATCTATGATGTTCAATGCAAAGAAAAGCAATTCCTAATATCATTACAAATTGAAAAATGTCAGAAGGCAAAGAAGGCTCCCCAAAGACCAAAAAACTGATGAGAAGTATTTTTGGTTAGAAGGTGATAAAATAGACACTCATAGAATTTTGTGGGGATTATCAATTGGTTCAACATCTTGGGAAGATTATTTGGCAATATCCATCAATTTCAATACACAGACCAATTTTGTCAGCAATAACTAGGAGTTTATCCTACAGATAAACTTGTCTTATATAAGAAAGCATGTTTATGAAGCAGAAAACTACAAACAATGTAAATTTAAGAAGATTTGATTAAATACATCATGCACTATTTATATAGCAAAATAGTATTCAAATGTTGAAATAGACATATGCTAATATAAAATGATTAATCTGCATTATGGACTGAATATTTGAGTCTGCCTAGAATTCATGTGTTAAATTCTAAAACCCATTGTGATGGTTTGCAGGTGAGGCCTTTGGGAGGTATTTAGGTCATGAGGGGAGAGCTCATGCAGTGGGATTAATGTCCTTACAGGAAGAGATTCACATGGGTGTGCTTCCTCTCACTGAGCTCTGTCATGTGAGGATACAAGGAGAAGATTGCCATCTTCAAACCAGGAAGTGAGTTCTCACCAGCTGAAGTTTCTGGCAATCTGACCTTAAACTTCCCAATCTCCAGAACTGTGAGAAATTAATGTTGCTTAAACGACCTTGTGCTCAGTCGCTCAGCTGTGTCCAACTCTTTGCGACCCTATGGATTGTAACCTGCCAGGCTCCTCTGTCCATGGGATTCTCCAGGCAAGAAGACTGGAGTGGGCTGCCATTTCCTTCTCCAGGGGATCTTCCTGACCCAGGGACTGAACTTCAGTCTCTGGCACTGCAGGCAGATTCTTTCCCATCTGAGCCACCAGGAAAGCCAGTAAGCCACGTACTCTATGTTACAAGTCAGNGATTCTCCAGGCAAGAAGACTGGAGTGGGCTGCCATTTCCTTCTCCAGGGGATCTTCCTGACCCAGGGACTGAACTTCAGTCTCTGGCACTGCAGGCAGATTCTTTCCCATCTGAGCCACCAGGAAAGCCAGTAAGCCACGTACTCTATGTTACAAGTCAGCAGACCAAGCTGACTATGACAATCTGGAAGATGCATCACTGGATGAAAACCAAGCTGAACATTGTAATTTGCTCTCAGGCAAGTCAACATCCATATATGCACATACAAGGAGCAGAATCTTAAAGCTAGAATTTCCTTTACTATCTAACTCAGCATCTGGCGCAGACACATTTTTATGACTTTCTGTCATTCACCCTGGGCTTACAGGACATCTTATGATGAAGAGCTGCGTACTTAGTATACCTCAAAAGAACTGTTCCAGAGTCCTTTCTCAAAACTTAGGAACTGCTGGCCTGGGTAAAATGTTGAGTTGTCTTCAGCTAAGGCTTGACATCTACCTAAGGGCAAGGACCTGCAGGAGTGGGCTAACACTGGATACCTAAGAAGCACAGGCGTCCTGATACTGCTGATCTCTAGTCCTAGAAAAATAACATCAGAGTGCAGAAAGCACGGGTTTTAAAATCAGCATATCAGTCACTCTAACAAGATTTTGTGCCCAGCATCACTTCCGCCTTCGATTTCAGCTGTAATCCTGGTGGACAGGTCAATACACACAGGTCAATTTCCCTGTGAGGTCTCTGGGTCCTGGGACACACAAGGTATGTTTGAGACCTCTGAGCGTCTCTGGCAGCTATGGGGTTTGATTCTAAACATGATTTCACGCCTCCTATCACTTTGCTGTGGCATCTGCAGGGGCAGGGGCTCTGGGTGCAGTAGGCCTGGGTGTGGCACGAGCCCTCTTGGAGGAGGTTGCCATTAACCCCACCACAGAGCCGCCAGAACTTACACAGGACTGGGGAAGCAGACTCTTGGAGGGCACAAGCAGAACCTTGTGTGCACTAGGACCCAGGAGAAAGGAGCAGTGACCCCACAAGAGACTGACCCAGACTTGCCTGTGTGTCCAGGAGACTCTGGAGGAGGTGTGGGTCGGTGGTGGCCTGCTGCAGGGTTGGGGGCACTGAGTGTAGCAGGGCGTGCGTTGGACCTTTTGAAGGAGGTCAACAGTATCTTCATTACCTCCACCATAGTTTGGCCTCAGGTCAAATAACAGGGAGGAAACAAAGCCCCTCCCTTCAACAGAAAATTGGATTAAACATTTACTGAGCATGGCCCTGCCCATCAGAAAAGGACCCAGTTTCCCCCTCAGTCAGTCTCTTCCATCAGGAAGCTTCCATAAGCCTCTTATCCTTCTCCATTATGGGGCAGACAGAATGAAAACCACAATCACAGAAAACTAACCAATCTGATCACATGGACCACAGCCTTGTCTAACTCAATGAAACTGAGAGCCATGCCGTGTAGGGCCACCCAAGACAGAGGGGTCATGGTGGAGAGTTCTGACAAAACGTGGTCCACTGGAGAAGGGAATGGCAAGCCACTTCAGTATTCCTGCCTTTAGAACCCTATGAACAGTGTGAAAAGGTAAAAAGATAGCACACTGAAAGGTCATCTTCTCACATTGGTAGGTGTCCAATAAGCTACTGGAGATCAGTGGAGAAATAACTCCAGAAAGAATGAAGGGATGGAGCCAAAGCAAAAACAATACCCAGTTGTGCATGTGACTGGTGATAGAAGCAAGATCCGATGCTGTAAAGAACAATATTGCATAGGAACCTGGAATGTCAGGTCCATGAATCAAGGCAAATTGGAAGTGGTCAAACAAGAGATGGCAAGGNGCTACTGGAGATCAGTGGAGAAATAACTCCAGAAAGAATGAAGGGATGGAGCCAAAGCAAAAACAATACCCAGTTGTGCATGTGACTGGTGATAGAAGCAAGATCCGATGCTGTAAAGAACAATATTGCATAGGAACCTGGAAGGTCAGGTCCATGAATCAAGGCAAATTGGAAGTGGTCAAACAAGAGATGGCAAGGGTGAACGTCGACATTCTAGGAATCAGCGAACTAAAATGGACTGGAATGGGTGAATTTAACTCAGATGACCATTATATCTACTACTGTGGGCAGGATTCCCTCAGAAGAAATGGAGTAGCCATCATGGTCAACAAAAGAGTCCGAAATGCAGTACTTGGATGCAATCTCAAAAACGACAGAGATCGTTCGTTTCCAAGGCAAACCATTCAATAACCAAGATAGCAAATATTTATATTCCTGGATAAGGGAAGAATGAAGATGAATTGAAATATATACAACTATCCTGATACCTCAGTTGGTAGAGAATCCGCCTGCAATGCAGGAGACCTTGGTTCAATTCCTGGGCCGGGATGATCCACTGGAGAAAGGATGGACTACCCACTCCAGTATTCTTGGGCTTCCCTTACGGCTCACCTGGTAAAGAATCCGGCTGCAATGCGGGAGACCTGGGTTCGATCCTTGGGTTGTGAAGATACCCTGGAGAAGGGAAAGGCTACCCACTCCAGTATTCTGGCCTAGAGAATTCCATGGACTAGTCCATGGGTTTGCAACACAACAGAGCAACTTTCACTTCTTTCAACTTTCACCATATATATACATATATATGTATATAAATATTTTTTGTGTCTCTTTAATAGTTCTTTATTTTTGTGCTAAGTCACTTCAGTTGTGTCTGAATCTCTGAAATCATATGGACCATAGCCTGTCAGGCTCCTCTGTCCATAGGATTCTCCAGGCAAGAATACTGGAGTGAGCTGATTTGTGCAATGGAGAAATTATTCATTCTTACACAAGTTATCAATATATTGAAATTGACTTATGTTCAAGATACTATTTGGTGTTTTCTAAATGTAATAGTTCATTTTATCCTTAAATATAGGTATATATGAAAGAATCGTTTTTAAACATGATGGAGACAGGGAGGCCTGGCGCTCTGCGATTCATGGGGTCGCAAAGAGTCGGACACGACTGAGCAACTGAACTGAACTGAACTGAATTGTCTTATGAAATGATTAGGAAAGCAAGACTGGGTTTTATCAGCCAAGGTAAAGATCACTGAGGAGTAAAGACAGATGATTCATGCTCACAGGTTATCAGAGACAAGGGAAAAGACCAGTCAGAGAGTGATACCTGTCAGATAGTCTAGGAAGCTGGATTCTAAGAATCCATGGCATCTCTTCCTCTAAGTATGTTTCTTATGTCAAAGGTTCGGATTTATGACTGCTAATTCATTTTCTTCCTTTGTTCTCCTCAGTAATAAGAATGAACAGGTTGATTGTGGGCAGACAAGGTTAAAAAAAAAATTAGGACAGATTCAAACAAAATTAAAATAAAGAGTAAGGAGAGTTTAGATATCTATAAGCATTAGGAAAAATCCTCCTTATTTTGTCTTGGAAATAACTTACTAAGACCATGATACTTTTTTAGATGATAGTAGGAAGGAACCAACTTAAAAAGCAATCAATATAATTAATAGAAGACTTTGGAAGATTTAACATAGCGGGAAGGTGATACTGCAAAGATGAGAGTCTAATGATGAATATATAGAGAGAGCAAACGGGTAGATGAAGAGCTCTTTCCTCAGACTTGTTCTAGGAGGCGGACTCTGATTCCATGTAACTAATTCCATTGTTTGGATAACTCAGCAAGGGAAAGAGAAAGTGTGAAAGTGTTAGCTGTTCAGTTGTGTCTGACTCTTTGCGACCCCATGAACTGTAGCCCATCAGGCTCCTCTGTCCATGGAATTCTCCAGACAGGAATACTGGAGTGGGTGGCAATTCTCTTCTCTAGGGGATCTTCCTGACCCAATAATCAAACCCTGGTCTCCTGTACTACAGACAGCTTCTTTACCATCTGAGCCACTATGGGGATGTATAAACTTTTTATTTTATCAGTAAAGTATAATTATTAAAGTTACAAACTTATAAATATCTATTATTTATTATATAAATATCTATTCTTTTTCTTTGTAAATTGCTTTCACAAACAAACTTTGTAACTAACCTTAGACACAGGAGGTTATATGCAGGTGAATAAAACTTTAATGTATGAGTTTTATGTGCAAATAAAATGATGAATTACTTTTTTGTTTCCCCTTTTCCTGGAGACATTCATTTACCTTGGTTCTCTGCATAGGTTTATTGAAAATAGAAAATAAATATATTTTTTCGCTTCTTCCAAGATTTACAAATTTAGAAATTTCTTCTGTGCACACATGGCAATATATGAGAGACCCCTGACATTGCTTAATAACTCAGGCTGAAAACAGATTTAATTTATTTGAGAACAGATATACTGGGAGATTTTCATGTGATGGTATTATCTGAGGAATTATTAATAATATTAATTATAGTCATATGACTAAGTTCTAATGCAGTTTTCTGCAACTTTCTTTTCTTACTTCTTTCATCATGTTCCTTATGATATAAGCTTATATTCTAATTCTAATAAGGAATGAACTTTTCAGCAGTCAGATACTTTATAAAATATTGGTCAATTGTAGACAAATGATGAATTCCAAATAAATCAAACTAATCACTGACTAGTCATTTTTGTGGTTTAATATACCACTTCACAACATGTTTAAGAGTTCTTGTCTGCCTGATAAACTTTGATGACTCTGGGAGTAATAACTTGAAGGTTATTTGATTTTTTTTCCTTACAAATGAAATTTTAAAAATTATAATGACTATATGGATCATTATAATTTTAGGTAAATTCTGATCATTTACTTTTTCTTTTGTCCTCTCTTCTCTTTATGGAGCTGTCAAATCCCCCCCTTCTCCCTTCCCTGCCCTGGTCATTATCACTTTGAACAACACAGTCCTCCTTTATAGTTAGGTATATAAAAGTTTTGTCATATTTTAAAGTATTCTAAAAGCCTTACTATATTTTATATAGTATAATTTTATACCTTTATAAACATCAGTAATACACACTTACATGTCTAAGCTAACTTTCAATCTGGTTTTGTCACACCTTTGTTCAAATCATTTAGTCAGCGTTTTACCCAAATCATTTAGTCAGCACTTAAGTGTTGTAGTGTTGTCATGCTTACCATCCAAGCAATTTCCTCTTCTGAATATGTTAGAAGTGTCCCCAACTAATCTAGTAAAACACAGAATGTAAAGCTACAATTACGCTATTAAGTTACTATTATTTTTCTAAATAAATCCTTTAAAAATCTGTAGAAATTTATGTAATTCTAATAGTTAAAATATGTAAATATGTAGTATGGTATGATGTTTGGCTGAAAATATCAGAAGTCTTCAAAGTGTATATATGCACATCCTTTAACTCAGAAGCTGCCTTCCTAAAATAAGTTCTTAAGAAAGTAACCAAGGATGTGTACAAAGACTGAACCACTAGATTGAGCTTTCACTATTTTATAAATATAATAAAGAATTTGGTGAGAAAATTATATACATGTACCTCTGAGTTCCAGCTGAACTGTTTAAAATCCTAAAAGATGATGCTGTTAAAGTGCTGCACTCAGTATGCCAACAAATTTGGAAAGCTCAACAGTGGCCACAGGATTAGAAAAGGTCAATTTTCTTTCCAATCTCAAAGAAGGACAGTGCCAAAGAATGTTCAAACTACTGTACAATTGTGTTCATTTCACATGCTAGCAAAGTAATGCTCAAATTTTTCAAGCTAGGCTTCAATAGTATGTGAACTGAAAACTTGCAGATGTACAAGCTGGGTTTACAAAAGGCAGAGCAGAGGAACCAGAGATCAAATTGCCAACATCCATCGGATCATAGAAAAAGCAGGAGAATTCCAGAAAAACATCTACTTCTGCTTCATTGACTATGCTAAATAAAGCCTTTGACTGTGTGGATCACAAGAAATTGTGGAAAATTCTTTAAGAGAGGGGAATACCAGATCACCTTATCTGTTTGCTGGGAAACCTGTACACAGGTCGAGAAGCAACAGTTAGAACTAGACATAGAACAACAGACTGGTTCAAAATTGGGAAAGGAGAATGTCAAGGCTGTATATTATCACCCTGTTTATTTAACTGAAATGCCAGGTTTTATGACTCACAGGCTGGAATAAACACTGCCAGGAGAAATATCAATAACCTCAGATATTTAGATTATACCACTCTAATGACAGAAAGTGAAGTGGAACTAAAGTGCCTCTTGATGAAAGTGAAAGAGGAGAGTAAAAAGCTGGCTTTTCACTCTCAAAAAACTAAATGTACAAAAAACTAAGATCCCGGCATCCAGTGCCATTACATCATGGCAAATAGATGGGGGAAAAAGTGGAACAGTGACAGATTTTATTTTCTTGGGCTCCAAAATCACTGTGGATGGTGACTGCAGTCATGGAATTAAAAGATGCTTGCTCCTTGGAAAGAAAACTATGACAAACCTAGACAGCATATTAAAAAGCAGAGACATCACTCTGTTGACTACAACAAAGGTCCATTATAGTCAAAGCTATGCTTTTTCCAGTAATCATGTTTGAATGTGAGAGTTGGACCTTAAAGAAGTCTGAGAGTCCCTTGAATTGCAAGGAGATCCAACCAGTCAATCCTAAAAGAAATCAACTCTGAATATTCACTGGAAAGACTGATGCTGAAGCTGAAGCTTCAATACTTTGGCCCCACCTGATGTGAACAGCCAACTCACTGGAAAGGCCCCTGATGCTAGGAAAGATTGAGGGCCGGAAGAGAAGGGGGCGATAAAGGAGGAGATGGTTGGATAGCATCACCAACTCAGTGGACATGAGTTTGAGCAAACTTCAAGAGACAGTGACGGACTGTGAAGCCTGGTGTGTTGCATTCCATGGGGCTGCAAAAGAGTTGGACACAATTTAGCAACTGTCCAACAACAACCCCCACTTATACTATAGATTCTTATATAGACTATAATGAGTTACACAGCAAATAATGCTACAGAAGAGTACCTAAATAAATAAATAGGTGTTCAGGATGCACTGTTAGTTTAATTTTGAATACATTATAAAAGTAGGAAACCACTCTTATAACCATATATTAATATATTTTCTGGGTCGGGAAGATCCCCTGGAGAAGGAAATGGCACTCCACTCCAGTATTCTTGCCTGGAGAATCCCATGGATGGAGAAGCCTGGTAGGTTACAGTCCACGGGGTCGCAAAGAGTCGGACACGACTGAGCGACTTCACCTTCACATTCACCTTCACCTTCAAGACCCACTTAAGTGTTAAGTGCTACCATGTGTAGCACTTTTGATCACTCTCTACAAATGTGGCATATTTCTAATCACTCTCTCTTTCCAGTCTTACTTCCATTTTGTTGTTGTTGTTGTAGTGATTAATGTTTTTCAGGCTATATCACTTCAGTTAAGTCTACTTCAACAGTCTCATGATTTCAAAGCCATCCTTTATACTGTCTCTGAAGAGCAGAGATCACTAGGTTGTTTGGATGAGAATCTGTTCTTGTTGCTTTAAATAAAGAACCCATATATATTGAGCTGTATTTCATACCTTTATATTTATAAGCACAAAGTCTAATCTAACACAACTCTCTTATTGTGATTAACAGTTATACTCTGCTAGATCATTTACTGATAAAACTTTCAAGAGCACGAATAAAATATTAAATTTATGAGAAGCAAGGACAATGCTTAAATTGATTAATAAGTACTTCTTAAATTTGAAAGAAGTATGACCCTAAAAATTGTTGGAAGCTTAAATTTCCACATTTTCTGTGTTAAAGGGAGGTTTTCCAGCTAAAGCATCTTTGTAAGAAATAATATGTCAAATTGAAGATCAAATGTGCTAGATCAAAGCACTTAAAGATCAGCCTAGGAGGATCCCTATAAGCTTCATCTGAGTCTTCAAACCTCTCAGAATTGCTATAGGATTCTTTTTTTTTTTTACTTTTATTTATTTTTTATTTTTATTTATACAGTCCACGGGGTCGCAAAGAGTCGGACACGACTGAGCGACTTCACCTTCACATTCACCTTCACCTTCAAGACCCACTTAAGTGTTAAGTGCTACCATGTGTAGCACTTTTGATCACTCTCTACAAATGTGGCATATTTCTAATCACTCTCTCTTTCCAGTCTTACTTCCATTTTGTTGTTGTTGTTGTAGTGATTAATGTTTTTCAGGCTATATCACTTCAGTTAAGTCTACTTCAACAGTCTCATGATTTCAAAGCCATCCTTTATACTGTCTCTGAAGAGCAGAGATCACTAGGTTGTTTGGATGAGAATCTGTTCTTGTTGCTTTAAATAAAGAACCCATATATATTGAGCTGTATTTCATACCTTTATATTTATAAGCACAAAGTCTAATCTAACACAACTCTCTTATTGTGATTAACAGTTATACTCTGCTAGATCATTTACTGATAAAACTTTCAAGAGCACGAATAAAATATTAAATTTATGAGAAGCAAGGACAATGCTTAAATTGATTAATAAGTACTTCTTAAATTTGAAAGAAGTATGACCCTAAAAATTGTTGGAAGCTTAAATTTCCACATTTTCTGTGTTAAAGGGAGGTTTTCCAGCTAAAGCATCTTTGTAAGAAATAATATGTCAAATTGAAGATCAAATGTGCTAGATCAAAGCACTTAAAGATCAGCCTAGGAGGATCCCTATAAGCTTCATCTGAGTCTTCAAACCTCTCAGAATTGCTATAGGATTCTTTTTTTTTTTTTACTTTTATTTATTTTTTATTTTTATTTAAAATTTTTTTTTAGAGCTTCCATTTTACTTTATTTTACTTTACAGTACTCTATAGCTTTTGGCATACATTGACATGAATCTGCCACGGGTGTACACGAACTCCCACCTCCCACCCCACATCATCCCTCCGGATCATCCCCATTCACCAGCCCCAAGCATCTTGCATCCTGCATTGAACATAGACTGGCGATTCGTTTCTTACAAGATAGTATACATATTTCAATGCTATTCTCCCAAATCATCCCACCTATAGGATTCTTACCAGCACTTTGTGTTTTTGGTAACTTAATCAACAGTGAATTTAAAATGGGAAAAACAAACTAGAGAATTATAGACTACAACACTTTGGAAATGCTTAACTTACGAAGAGACAATTTAAAAGTTGGAGGTAGTGGTATTTTTTTTTTTTTTAATTATTTGTAAGAAACCTCTGTGCCCTTCAGAGAGATTATAAAAAAATCACCTGCAAAGAAGTCAGAGAGAGGAGGAAAGAAGTTTTAATGATGTTTAAGTCTTTTTTCCTGTAAAGTCTGGTTCATTTTATTTTGATAGTGACAGACATTGTGATTAAAAAATTAAATCTATATTTTAAAAAGGGGAATATTCCACTCGGCTTTTCTCATTCTTTACTTCCTGTGACTTCTCTTATTTCAAGTATTTTTGATTATAGCATTGCTAAAAGGCTTGTAAAATAAACTGGAGACAGAAAATGGTTATGCACATCTCATAACCATTGTGTTTGTTGGCTTGTTTTTATATCATTCAAAAAATCAAGTTGCATTTTAAAATGTCATAAATGAAAAGAAAATATAAAAATCTGCAATTTAAAATTAAAATGTATTTTTTTAGGACTATTTAGCTACTACTTGAAAGCAAATAAAAAAATAATCTACAATAAAGCTTGTAGATTATTGCTTTGTAAAATCATATACCTTTGGCTATTTTCTGCCACCTGTGCATAATACAATATTTGTTTGCAATGTCACTATTGCTATGAGGTTTATTAAACTATAATGACATGCCAGGAGGAGGTATTCTTCTAAAGGAGAATATGTATGTACCTAATATGTATGTATGTAATATGTTAGTTTGTAAACTCATAATACTTCATGGTGTTATTTACTTGATATATGAAATTACTTACACCTTGTATAAGGGGCTTATGTCATTATTTATATTTTCCTCAGTTGATAAGCTACCTAAAATCAATGACAGTCTCAGATAGTAACAGATTTGAGGTTAAAATTGAATTGCAGTCAAGTCTTGGGGTGAAAAAAATTAGTATAGCCAGCTTACAAATTTGACCTCTGGAATTATTGTTCATTTTCTAAGCTTTCCTGGGTATAAATGCATGTTAAATTGCCTGTTTGTTCTAAGAATGACTTTTTCTTGGCCAGACTACTCCCTTTTAATTCATGAGTTAAATCTGTATTCTATGTAATTTAGCAGCACATAAATTATTCATTCCAACTTAAAAGTGTCCATCCTGGACTCTGTATGTGGTCAGCTTCGTTATCTTACATTATTATAAAAAATATTTGTGCTACTAAAGCAAGTTTTAATGTTTATTCTTTTTAATGAATTATTCAGGTCATCAAATATAATTTCTAACTTGCTTAACCTGATTTAAGTCAGCATTTGTAGAATGTCAATTGGGTCAATACTAGCTCAGAAGAAAAAAATTAAAAATCAATGAACATCAGAGTGAACATTTTAATTTTTACTCTTTAACCTAAACCATTTGCTGTACTTTGAGGACTGAATAAATATTAAAGACTTGCTTTAAAATGTTTAATTTTTCAAAATTATCACTAATCTATACAACTATTTACATCAGCAATAAAGGGACCAGTTACACTATTTTCTGGTGTCAAGAGAAGATTTGAGCTTATTTTTCCTATGGCTTGAAGATTAAGTATAGCCTTAATGGATGAACTGCACATCATTTTCAAAAGAAGGTTTTCTGGAGGATAATGCTGAGTGTACAGATTCCTACTGTGACTGAAATTAGTGTCTATAATCTTAGACTCCAGATGACCTTTTGTGACCAAGTGACTGTGGATTTAAAAATCATGAAAATTTCAAATCAAAGAACTGGTCTTGACAAGGAAAACTGGGAATAGAATCTTACATTTTTTTTTTTTCCCCTGTGAAAGAAGCCAGAGACTCTGATGCTATTAAAGATATTGGTAGATCTCAAGATCTTTCTGGGTAAAGAGAAGTATACATACATTTCAAATGAAGAAAATAAGAAAGATCTTCAATTCCTTTACCTGACAAATATTCTATAGAGAACCTTATCTGTGGTGATTTAGGAACAGAGGTCTTATTTAACCCTACTCTGAAATACATTGTATTAGTAGTAGTTTGGTTTAATATAAAAAAAAAAAAAATGTGCCCACAAAGATTATTTAGAAGAAAATGGTCTTCTTCATGAGTTACTACCACAAGTGAAGCTAGAAATGCACCTCTTGTGCCTTTTGATTAACTGTTAATATGTTATCTGAAATGAATATCCATACGTGCTTGATTTGCAGAGTAGAAAACAGTATGGCTGGGTCTTGGAGTTAATGCTTTTTAAAGGTACAATGGATCTATTTTGTAATCAACATATATCTACCTAAATAGATAAACATCCTACACCTATAAAATGTTATCATGACTCACTTAGATACAAATCTACAATTTTTTTAAAGAATAACAAAATTCCCAAATATGGATTTGAACATAGAACAGCTACTGAATAGCTTTCCAACTAACATGGTCTGACACAAGCGATCCTATGCACTGGTGATCTCCAGCACGCTCAAAGTAGAAACACAAGTAAACAGAGCCTGATCTTATCGGAACTCATCGGAACTAACTGCCCTCTCCGACCTGGCCTCCTATTAAGCTACTCTTCCAACACCTTGAAGCAGGCCCTTCGCGTTTGTGGTTCCCTATATCTGCCCACTCTTCCCCCCGATACTGAAATAGCATAATCCTTCTCATCTTCCAGGTTGCTGTTCCCACATCAAATTATCAAACAGGCTTACTTCAGTGAGCCCATTGAAAATTACAACCCCTCCACACATACTTCAATCTCCTCTCACTCTAAGCTTCTTTATCATACTTGAGTTCTGATATACTATGTAAATTATTTATTTACTTATCATGCCTGCTGTTTGTTAACTGTCCCCCTTCAGAAGAAAATAAGTTCCATGAAAGCCTGAATCTTTTTGTCAGAGGGTAGTCTGGGAGTTTGAATGGTGCATGTTATATTGTAGACATTCAATAAATGTTGAATCAACAAATGATTTAAAATTTGTGCCACAAATACTTAGTTTTAGAGTACATAAAATATGTTTCATCTGAAAAGCAATGCTTCTCTCAGCATGTAAAAGTTACTCAGTTGACTAAACAGGTGTACATCACAGAGGACTACAGACATATGTAATTTGACTCATATATTTAATAAGATGTCTAATGAAAAAATGTATTTTCTAATAAAAATGATGTATTGATAATATAATTCTAAATAAAACTTCTGGTTGTTGTTTCCTCAGCAGAATAAACTGGCTTTCTGGAGAAGTAACAAAGATGTTACCCTTATTGTAATATCTGTTATGATAATGAATGCATGACAAATTTAACACCTCCTTTGTTCAAGAGAGCATTGAATAAAGGAAGTTTATTCCCAATGTAAAATTCGTAGCCAGTAGTGTAGTTAATTAAGAGAAAATGTCAATAGAACTTAACACTGTCACAGGATAATGGATCCTGCTGCTAGATATATGTCAAGAGACAGATAAATAAGATAGAGTAATTTATTAAGCAGCGCCACACTCCAGGCGATGCATTTCTGGAAGATTATAGTACTCCTTGGGTGGTAATGTAAGACAGAGAACTGAAAACCAAGTGGCCTCAACTCTGAATAGCACAACAGTACAGTAACATGGTGCTAAGAGACAGTCCCTGCTGATATAGAAGAGTTACTTTTATATTTAGAAAAAAAGAAGAGACCATCAAGATATGATAAGGTGTCTAAATTAAAACAGAATGCCACCAAAAATCTCCAAGGAATGTGCAGATAATTTAATCGTCTGGAACAGTCATACTATATATTTGAATAATTAAAGGCTGAAAAAGTTGCTCAGTCGTGTCTGACTCCTAGCGACCCCATGGACTGCAGCCTACCAGGCTCCTCCGTCCATGGGATTTGCCAAGCAAGTGTACTGGAGTGGGTTGCCATTGTCTTCTCTGAAATTAGGATCACATCTATTTAAAATGCAGACTTCTCAAAAATTCTGTTTCAGGTCATAAATTATTATTGATTTAGGAACTTGGTCATTTGGTTAAGCAAAAAAAAAAAAAAAAAAAAACAACATCCAAAGGTCTTTTATTCCTTTTCAGTTCAGTTTAGTCACTCAGTCGTGTCTGATTATTTGTGACCCCATGAACCGCAGCACGCCAGGCCTCCCTGTCCATCACCAACTCCCGGAGTTCACTCAAACTCTTGTCCATCGAGTCGGTAATGTCATCCAACCATCTCATCCTCTGTTGTCCCCTTCTCCTCCTTCCCTCAGTCTTTCACAGCATCAGGGTCTTTTCAAATGAGTCCGTTCTTCACATCAGGTGGCCAAAGTATTGGAGTTTCAACTTCAACATCAGTCCTTCCAAAGAACACCCAGGACTGATCTTCTTTAGGATGGACTGGTTGGATCTCCTTGCAGTCCAAGGGACTCTCAAGAGTCTTCTCCAACACCACAGTTCAAAAGCATCAGTTCTTCGGCATTCAGCTTTCTTCAGAGTCCAACTCTCACAACCATGTATGACTACTGGAAAAACTATAGCCTTGACTAGACAAACTAGAATATTAAAAAGATTTCTCTGCTTTTTAATATGCTGTCTATGTTGGTCATAACTTTCTTTCCAAAGAGTAAGCATCTTTTAATTTCATGGCTGTAAACACCATCTGCAATGATTTTGGAGTCCAGAAAAATAAAGTCAGCCACTGTTTCCATTGTTTTCCCATCTATTTCCCATGAAGTGTTGGGACAAGATGCCATGATCTTAGTTTTCTGAATATTTAGCTTTAAGCCAACTTTTTTACTCTCCTCTTTCACTTGCATCAAGAGGCTTTTTAGTTATTCCTCACTTTCTGCCATAAGGGTGGCTGTCATCTGTGTATCTAAGGTTACTGATATTTCTCCCTGAAATCTTGATTCCAGCTTGTGTTTCTTCCAGCCCAGCGTTTCTCATGATGTACTCTGCATATAAGTTAAATAAGCAGGGTGACAATATACAGCCTTGATGTATTCATTTTCCTATTTGGAACCAGTCTGTTGTTCCATGTCCAGTTCTAATTGTTGCTTCCTGACCTGCATACAGATTTCTCAGGAGGCAGGTCAGGTGGTTTGGTATTCCCATCTCTTTAAGAATTTTCCACAGTTTGTTGTGATCCATACAGTCAAAGGTTTTGACATAGTCAATAAGGCAAAAGTAGATGTTTTTCTGGAACTCTCTTGCTTTTTTGATGATCCAGTGCATGTTGGCAATTTGATCTCTGGTTCCTCTGCCTTTTCTAAAACCAGCCTGAACATCTGGAGTTTCACCGTTCACATGTTGCTGAAGCTGAGTGCAATTGTGTGGTAGTTTGAGCATTCTTTGGCATTGCCTNCACTTTCAATAATGGATGGATCAGACAGAAAAAAAAAAAAGTCAGCATGGAAACATTGAACTTGAACTATACTTTAGACCAAATGAACCCAACAAATATATAGAGAACATTCTATCTAACAGCAGCACAATAGATATTCTCCTCACATGTCACAGAACATCCTCCAGGATAGAGTATATATGTTAGGTCATAAAACACATCTTAACAATTAAAAAAAGCTGAAATCACATCAAGTATTTTTCCAACCACAGTGGTATGAAACTAGAAATCAGTAACAGGAGAAAAATTAGAAAATTCACAAATATGTGGAAATTAACATACTCCTGAATGACCAATAAGCCAAAGAAGAAATCAAAAGAAAAATTAAAAAATATATATATCTGAAGCAAGCAAAAATGGAAGTATAACATACCAAAAAGTATGAAGTGAGGCAAAAGCAGCTCTAAGAGGAAAGTATGGCTTAATGCCAAAATGAAGGAAAAAGAAAGACCTCAAAGCAACTTAATTTACATCTCAAGGAACTAGAAAAAGAACAACAAAGTCCAAGTTAAAAGAAGGAAGGAAATAATAAAGATCAGAGTGGAACTAATTGAAATAAAAGCTGGAAAAACAATAGAAAAAAATCAATGAAGACCTGGTGTTCTGAAAAGATAAAACTGACAAACCTTTAGCTAGATTCACTAAGAAAAAAAAAAAAAGATTCAAATAAAATACAAAGGAAAGAGACATTATAACTGACATCACAGAAATACAAAAGATTATAAGAGACTATTATGGACAATTATATGACAACAAATTGGACAACACCAAAGAAATGGATAAATTCCTAAAAACATACTATCTACCAAGACTGACTCATGATGAAATAAAAAATCTGAACAGGCCAGTAATGAGTAAAGAGATTGAATCAGTAATTTAAAAAACTCTCTGGCTTAGCTGACTAGATAGATGTTGACTCAAAGAAGAATATCTATAATGATAAAGAAGTTACTAAGACACTCTTCCTTTTCCTAATTACATGTCTCTGTGAGGCTGGATTTTCTTCATACGTTTCAATCAAATATTGCCCCACACTGAATGCAGAAACATGAGAATCCAGCTCTTTCATATTAAGCCAGCCCTTAAGGAGATATTAAAAAATATAAAACAATGCCTCTGTTTGCATTACTTTTTGTTTTGGAAAATGTCATTTTCATGAAAATATCTCACTATTTTAAAATAAAATGGATTTATTGTGACTATTTTAAAATAAATTAATAAGCAGGCAAACAAACAAAAAAACCCCAAAGCCTCTCCCAACAAAGAAAGGCCAGGACTGGATGGCTTCACTGGTGAATTCTTCCAGAGATTTCCTGACAAGTTAATGCTAATCCTTTCCTCACTCTTCAAAAAACAAAACAAACAAACAAACAAAAAACACTGACGAGAAAGGAACACTTCCAAGCTCATTTTATGATGCTATCATTACTCTGATCCCAAAGCCAGATAAGGACACTACAAGAAAAGGAAATTACAGGCCAATATCCCTGATGGACATGGATGCAAAAATCCTCAATGAAACACTAAGAAACTGAATTCAGCAGCACATTAAAAGGATCCTACACCATGATCAAAGTGGGATTTATCCCTGGGATGCCAGGATGGTTCAACATAGGCAAACCTTTAAATGTGATATACCATAATGAAAGAATGAGGGATGAAATTAATACGATCATTTCAATAGATGCAGAAAAAACATTTAACAAAATTGAACATTCTTTCATGATAAAAACTCTCAACAAGTTAGATACAGAGTTAGGAATGTACTTCAGTATAATAAAGGCCATATATGAGAAGCTCACACGTAACATCATACTCAATGGTGAGAAGGTGAAAGCTTTTCCTCTAAGATCAGGGACAATACAAGGATGCCCACTCCTGGCCACTTCTATTCAACATAGTAGTGGAAGTCCTAGTTAGAGCAATCAGACAAGAAAAGGACAAAAGACATCCAGATTGGTAAGGAAGAAATAAAATCGTCTTTCTTTGCAGTTGACATGATCTTATATATAGAAAACTCTAAAGACATCTCCAAAAAACTATTAAAACTAAGAAATTAATCCAGTGAAGCTGCAGGATACAAAATCAACATGCAAAAAAAAGCTGTATGTATACCAACAATGAACTATCTATCTGAAAAAGAAATTCCCTAAACAGTCCCATCAGTTCAGTTCAGTTCAGTCGCTCAGTCGTGTCCGACTCTTTGCGACCCCATGAATTNAATAAATAAATAAAATAAAAATAAATAAAAATGCAAAAAAAAGAAACTATGAAAATTTCACCTTTCTTAGAAATTATTCCAATGATCAGTATATAAAGAGCTTTTGCAATCCTTTTTATATAGTCATAATAATTCATTTAAAGATAAATCAGATTTTATTTCACCAGTTCATACTGATAAAGTAGAGGTACTATCAATCTTTAGTTATTATAAAGAAAGTCACAATATTCTGTGTATATGTCTTGGTTTATTGTTGCTAGTGTATCTAGAGATAGATTGCTATAAGTAGAATGGATAAAAAGTAGATGCATAAGCAATTTTGATAAATCATACAAAATTAATCTCTGAAGAGGTTATAACATTTGAATTCCAACTAGTGATAGTCACTTAAAGCAGCTTGTTTTTTGTGTGTCTGGCATTGTTTTAAATTATGAGCTATATTTTGTGGTAATCCTGAGGATCTAAATTTTTTCTTCCAGCAAGGGTTTTGGTTTTTTTCCCCAAAACTGCTATTGACTGCTTTACACTTTCAGCGTTCTGGACATAAAGGAGTCCAGGATTAAATACCAACTCCTACCCAAAAGCACAAAGCATAGAATTCCGTTTTTATTCAGGTGTACACATGTGTCTAAAAAGCAAACCCATCTTACAGGTTGTGTAAACCTCAGTACTTCTTTTGTTTAGAGCTTCATGTTTGTTTGTTTGTTTGTTTGTTGTAAAGGGAAAGGGTAGATTTCCAAGGCTTTCTAGAAAGTCCAGAGGAGTTTTGCAAATGTTTATTTGCTGTAATTTATCCACAATCTAAATGTACTTTGCAGAATGACCTTTGGGTTGAATCTGTTCTGCCATGGTACTGGAAGTAAAAATTATATTTTTAAAAGACTTTTTTCTTTGCTTCTTTATTTGAGGTCTATTCTCAAAATTGTGTTTTTCATTTTAGTTAATTATTCTTGACAGAATATTTGTCTGTCTGTTTTATATTGACAATTTTCATATTTCTAGATATATTTATTAGTTCTACTCTTTATGGTTGATCCAGCTCCTGGATTGTTTTGTTGTCTATCCTTTATAATCATATTTATATTATTTATAATATAATTATAGTCATATTTATAATATTTATAATTTTTAAGTTGAATACTTATTTCTCTCATGTTTAATAAGTAAACTGTTTAGAGCTGATTATTTATTCTAATTACAGATTTGGCTATATCCCATACATTATTATATGTATTACTTTCATTGAATTCAATTATTTAAAAAAGTGATTATTTATAAGAATTTCTAAGAGCGAACATTTATGTGTGTGAGTTGCAATTTTCATATCTTTATGCTATTACTTTCTAGTTTTATTATAGTTTGGCCAAAATATGTGACTTATAGGGTTGATTACTCAGATGTATTGAGGTTTCAGATATGCAAAAGCAATGTAATCAAAATTTGGTAATATTCCAGGGGTAATAAAAGATAATTATTCTCTGTACTCTGCTTATATAATTCAGATCCACTGTGGACATATCAGCCTAAACTTTCTCACTGTACCAATGACCTGCATCCCTCTGCAGGGCCTTTTGTCCTGTATGGTAGTTGATTAGTTACTATAACAGTCCATTACCAAATCTTTGATCCAGTGAGGCTGAGAACATGGGCTCTACTACTTTAGGAATAGAATTTCTCTAATTTCTTCTTGAGGTCTAGGAAGCTACTATGCCAAAATTTTTATGTATTCAAGATATTTTTCTCTTTAGTCCAGCTTCCATATGAGGTACATCATAGGGCCATTTTCAGCTTGATGCTGCAAAGCCTTTATAGGTAAACTCTTTGCGCCTGGGATGTTTTCTATTCAAGGGGGTCAGTTTGCTTTTGGAAAGCCTAAAGTAGCTGCTGATGCATGCTGTGTGCTGTTTCAAGGAAAGTGGCCTTTATCTTAATGTTAGTCTATCTTTAGTGTAAGCATCCAAACACACCCTGTCAAAAAGAAAATGCTAGGTGTAGGGCATTTGGGCCCAATTGTGCTTTGTTTATATCCTGTGGCTTAAGTACCATCTTCTCAGGAAGGTTAGTTGTGGATAGATTTGTGCTATTCCTTTCATCTGATCCTATCTTCATTTTATATGAAAGAAATTCTCAAAGTTTGTCTTTTATGGATAATATCCTCCCTTATACAAGCTTTCCTTCACTTTTATAGACCTCTGATCATTTAAGTCAGGATTTTAAAAACACCAGATGTCACTTGAGTTGCCATTTTTTTTAAGCAATCTCTTGAGTTGTTTTTACAAGTATTGTGGGGCTGGTTGATATTTTAAAATCCCACCACCCCGCCCCACCCCCCCAACAACATGCACATAACTTAAATTGGTCTACCAACCTGGAAGTATGATTTAACTTTGTAAAATTTACAGTAGCAAGGATACTTATAGTGGACTAAGAGATATGGGCAATTGAAATAGAGTTATACTTAATAGAATGAAAGAGAGGATAAAAAAATTTGCCCCTAGCTTATCTTTGCCTATACTTACTAAATTGGGAATGTTCAAATTAATCAGAATGTCAAATACCTAGAAGTCCACAGGTACTGAAGTTTTTATTACTTTCTTAAGATATTTTGCTAATTGGGCATTTTAGTAGAGACTGGAATTCAATTAGCATTTTAAAATCAATGTCTCCTACTCTATTTCTGTTTCAAAACCTCAGCAAACAGTAACTAATGAGAAAGAATGGCTACAGTGCATTTCCCTACTTCAGAAATCAGTGGACACAAAGGGGCAAATCTGTAAAATGTTTATGATACTGAGGGTACTGAAGATGTACAACATTTTTTGATGCACCGAGTCAAAGTTCTACATGAAAATTATCAGGAAATACTTTCATATTTTAAGCCAAAATGGTAAATAGTAAGTAGATAATAGGTAGGTAGATAGAACAATATTGTAAAAACAATATTGCAGAACCCAACCTGGAATGTTGGGTTCATGAATCAAGGCAAATTGGAAGTGGTTGAACAGGAGCTGGCTAGAGTGAACACTGACATTTCAGGAATCAGTGAACTAAAATGGACTGGAATGGGTGAATTTACCTCAAATGACCATTATATCTACTACTGTGGGCAAAAATCCCTAAGAAGAAATGGAGTAGCCCTCATAGTCAACAGAAGAGTCCAAAAAGCAGCACGTGTATGCAATCTCAAAAACGACAGAATGATCTCTGTTCGTTTCCAAGGCAAACCATTCAATATCACAGTAATCCAAGTCTNTACTACTGTGGGCAAAAATCCCTAAGAAGAAATGGAGTAGCCCTCATAGTCAACAGAAGAGTCCAAAAAGCAGCACGTGTATGCAATCTCAAAAACGACAGAATGATCTCTGTTCGTTTCCAAGGCAAACCATTCAATATCACAGTAATCCAAGTCTACACCCCAAGCAGCAATGCTGAAGAAGCTGAAGAAGCTGAATTTGAACGGTTCTATGAAGACCTACAAGACCTTCTAGAACTAACACTCTCCAAAACATGTCCTTTTCATTATAGGGGACTGGAGTGCAAAAGTAGGATATCAAGAGATATCTGGAGTAACAGGCAAATTTGGCCATGGCGTACAAAATTAAGCAGGTCAAAGAATAACAGAGTTTTGCCAAGAGAACACACTGGTCATAGTAAGCACGCTCTTCCAACAACACAAGAGGACTCCACATGGACATCACCAGATGGTCAATACTGAAATCAGATTGATTATATTCTTTTCAGCCTAAGATGGAGAAGCTCTATACCGTCAAAAAAACGAGAAAAGGAGCTGACTGTGGCTCAGATCATAAGCTCCTTATTGTCAAATTCAGAATTAAATTGAAGAAAGTAGAGAAAACCACTAGACATTTCAGGTATGACCTAAATCAAATCCCTTAAGATTATACAGTGGGAGCAAGAAATAGATTCAAGGGATTAGATCTGATTGAGTGCCTGAAGAACTATGGATGGAGGTTTGTTGTATAGGAAGCGGAGATCAAGATCATTACTAGAAAAAGAAATGGATAAAGGCAAAATGGTGGTCTGAGGAGGCCTTACAAATAGGTGAGAAAAGAAGAGAAGCTAAAGGCAAAAGAGAAAAGGAAAGATATACCCATTTGAATGCAGAATTCAAAAGAATAGCAAGGGGAGAAAAGAAAGCCTTCCTCAGTGTTGAATATAAAGAAATAGAGGAAAGACTAGAGATAATTTCAAGAAAATTAGACACCAAGGGAACATTTTGAGCAAAGATGGATACAATAAAGAACAGAAATGGTATGGACTTAACAGAAGCAGAAGAAGACAAGGCAAGAATATACAGGTGAACTATACAAAAAAGATCTTCATAACCCAGATAACCATGATGGTGTGATCATCAACCTAGAGTCAGACATCATGGAATGTAAAGTCAAGTGGGCCTTAGGAAGCATCATTATGAACAAAGCTAGTGTAGGTGATAGAATTTCAGTTGAGCTATTTCAAATCATTAAAGATGATGCTGTGCAAGTGCTGCACTCAATATGCCAGAAAATTTGAAAAACTCAGCGGTGGCCACAGGATTGGAAAAGGTCAGTTTTCATTCCGATCCCAAAGAAAGACAATGCCAAAGAATGTTTAAACTACCACACAATTGCACTCGTTTCATATGCTAGCAAAGTAGTGCTTAAAATTCTCCAAGCCAGGCTTCAACAGTACATGAACTATGAACTTCCAGATGTTTAAGCTGGATTTAGAAAAAACAGGAACTAGAGATCAAATTGTCAACATCCCTTGGATCATCAAAAAAGCAAGAGGTTTCCAGAAAATCTTCAACATCTGCTTTATTGACTATGTCAAAGCCTTTGATTGTGTGGATTACAACTGAAAAATTCTGGAAGAGATGGGAATACCAGACCACCTGACTTGCCTCTTGAGAAATCTGTGTGCAGGTCAAGAAGGAAGAGTTAGAACTGGACATGGAACACCAGACTGGTTCCAAATCAGAAAAGGAGTATGTCAAGGCTGTATATATTGTCACCCTGCTTATTTAAGTTACATTCAGAGTACATCATGTGAAATGCCAGGCTGGATGAAGCATAAGCTGGAATCAAGATTGCCGAGAGTAATACTAATAACCTCTCAGATATGCAGATGACACCACCCTTATGGCAGAAAGCAAAGAAGAAATAACGATCCTCTTGATGAAAGTGAAAGAGGAGGGTGAAAAAGTTGGCTTAAAACTCAAAATTCAGAAAACTAAGATCATGGCATCGAGCCTCATCACTGCATGGCAAATAGAGAGGGAAACAATGAAAACGGTGAGAGACTTTATTTTCTTGGGCTCCAAAATCACTGAAGATGGTGACTTCAGCAATGAAATTTAAAGATACTTGATTCCTGGAAGAAAAACTATGATCAATATGATAGCATATTAAAAAGCAGACAGTACTTTGCCAATAAAAGTCCATCTAGGCAAAGCTATGGTTTTTCTAGTAGTCATGTACAGATGTGAGAGTTGAAATATAAAGAAAGCTGAGCACCAAAGAATTGATCCTTTTGAACTGTGGTGTTGGAGAAGACTCTTGAGAGTCTCTTGAACTGAAAGGATATCCAACCAGTCCATCCTANGTCCAGCTAGGCAAAGCTATGGTTTTTCTAGTAGTCATGTACAGATGTGAGAGTTGAAATATAAAGAAAGCTGAGCACCAAAGAATTGATCCTTTTGAACTGTGGTGTTGGAGAAGACTCTTGAGAGTCTCTTGAACTGAAAGGATATCCAACCAGTCCATCCTAAAGGAAATCAGTCCTGAATATTCATCGGAAGGACAGATGCTGAAGCTGAAACTCCAATACTTGGCCACCTGAGGTAAAGAACTGACTCTTTGGAAAAGACCCTGGTGCTGGGAAAGATTGATGGCAGGAGTGAAAGGAGACAAGAGAGGATGAAATGGTTGGATGACATCACTGACCTGATGGACATGAGTTTGAGTAAGCTCTGGGAGTTGGTGATGGACAGGGAAGCCTCATGCTGCAGTCCATGGGTTCACAAAGAGTTGGACACAACTGAGCAACTGAACTGAACTGAATTAGATAGATATATAGCCAGGGCTTATAGGATATAATGTAGTCACTCAGTCATATCTGACTCTTTGAGATCCCCATGGACTGCAGTCCTCCAGTCTCCTCTCCCATGAAATTCTCCAGCCCAGAATACTGGAGCAGGTAGCCATGTCCTTCTCCAGGGGATCTTCCTAACCCAGGGATTGAACTTGGGTCTCCTGAATTGCAGGCAGATTCTTTACTGTCTGATCCAGCAGAGAAGCCCTGAATATGTTCAATTATATAAATAACTTTGTTGATTTTAGAGCCCTAGACTATGGTACCATATGTTTCCTTGTGTAATTTTATATGATCTATATATACATATACTTATTATATTTATATATACATATCATATTATATATATATATATACATGTATATATATATGTGTGTCTGTGTGTGTGTGCGTATGTGTGTATAATCTTTTTGTCTCCACAAAATTTTTTTCTACAACAAATAAGAGTAAGAAACCAAACTTGTTCAACTGCAAGAGTGGGCCTAGGGTATTGATGAAAGGACACTGACTCTGCTTTAAATATTCTTTATTGGCCTAAAATTCTTCAGATAATTTTGTAGCAAAAGCTGGCATTCTGTTTTCCCCCTTAAGGCAAAAAAAATAAATGCTATCTTATAGCAAAATACTCATTTAAACAGAAGAAAGATGATGATAAGAACTTCAGCTAAGGGAGCCAGTCAGGTTTCAGAGCCTCTACTGTAACAGGCTTTTCCACATGCTGAAAGTGAAATCTGATGCAGGATAGAATGCTTCCTTTAGGTAGAACAGCATGCACTGAGTCATAACTCCCATCATTTTCTTGCTGTAAATCCATGAGAACACACTAAATCTCACTTATATTCAGTTTCCTCATATGTACATTAGAAAGATAACCAGATCTTCCTCTGAGATTTGTTGTTAGAGGAGCATTACTGAAATTGGTAGGTAAGTACCAACATTCAGAAATATTCTTCATGCTTAAAGGCACAGACCTGCTGATGAATCTCATCCTGAGCATCCACCTGTTTCAAAGCCCTGGTGTTAGAAGGTCATAGACAGATATATATAAGCATAAATTTTATTTATATTTCAGATGAGGTTCAAAAGTTATTGGTCATCAAATATGACATATCTGATTGACTTCCAGTTGGAGAACATTGGTATTTATATTGATAATCATATAAGCGAGAAGAACTTGATAACTATAGGTACCATATACTAGAGAAGTGGTAATATCATTGTTGCAAAATACAACTGCCAGAAAATATGTTAGTGTTAGTTCAGTAAGCCTGCGAGATTTGGGATTCTGGGCCATGGCTGATGAGAGTTAAAAGACTTGTGACCAAAATAGAGGCCATTTGAATAACAGCAGTGTTTGGTAATGCATACTACACTCTTCTATAAGGATGCTGGTGATCTTAATATGGTGATAACAAAATTGATTCTTACAGTAGATGTTTTTTAACTTTTAGAAATATGTTTTCATCTCAAGAATATTTTGAAGAAGGAAATGGCAACCCACTCCAGTGTTCCTGATATGCAGATATGCAGTCACTTTACAAACATTAATACAAATTAAAAATACTAATGTTTTAGAATATATATATGTATAAAACAGCACTCATTTTTTACAAATATGAAAAGTAAGGAAATACCAACTCATACAAAAATTAAAATATCAAAAATATAAGATAGTTATAGACATTTTAAAATTTACTTCTTAATTGGAAAATTGCTTTACAGTACTGTTTTTTATGGTACAATGAAGTACATCAACTATATATATACATATATATGCATCCTCTCCCTTTTGAGCCTCCATCCCTCCCCCACAAGTTTCACTCCTCTAGGTCACAGAGCACCAGGCTGGGCTCCCTCTGCTATATAGCAACTTCTCATCAGCTATCTGGGCTTTCCAAGTGGCACTAGTGTTAAAAAGAATCTGCCTGCCAATGCAGGAGATGCAAAGGATGTCAGTTTGATCCTTGCATCAGGAAGATCCCTTGGAGTAGGAAATGCCAACCCTCTCCAGTATTCTTGCTTGGAAAATCCCATAGGCTACAGTCCATGGGGCTGCAAAGAGTTGGACATGACTGAGTGACTTAGCATACATACACACCAGCTATCTATTTTATACATGATGGTATATATATGTTGATGTTATTTTCTCCAAAAGCACCTCTCTCTTTCCCCTACTGTGCTCACAAGTCCATTCCCTACATCTGCATCTCCATTCCCTGCACACAGGTTTATAAATACCATTTTTCTTGATTCCATATATATGCATTAATACCCAGTACTTTTTACTCTTTCTAACTTACTTCACTCTGTATAACAGGCTCTAGGTTTATCTACATCACTCAAACTGACTCATCATTTTAAATTTTTTATTAAAATAAAAAGATATAGTTATTATTTCTGTTGAGTTACAACACAAAGTTGATATTTTAAGATTCTCAGTAAAGTTCAGTTGCTCAGTCATGTCCAGCTCTTTGTGAACCCATGGACTTCAGCGTGCCAGGCTTCCTTGTCCATCCAATACCTGGAACTTGCTCAAACTCATGTCCATCAAGTCAGTGATGTCATCCAAACATCTCATCCTCTCTCGTCCCCTTCTCCTTCCACCTTCAATCTTTCTCAGCATCAGGGTCTTTTCAAATGAGTCAGTTCTCATCATGTGGCCAAAGTATTGGAGTTTCAGCTTCAGCATCAGTCCTTCCAATGAACACCCAGGACTGATCTCTTTTAGGATGGACTGGTTGGATCTCCTTGCAGTCCAAGGGACTCTCAAGAGTCTTCTCTAACACCACAGTTCAAAAGCACCAATTCTTCAGGGCTCAGCTTTCTTTAAGATTCTCAGAAAGAGATAATTCTAATGTGTATGAAAGAGAGAGAAAATAAGGAATGTTAAAAACAAGCTAAAATCTCTTACAGTCACATTCATAAGGTAACAGTAAAGTTGTCACAAGCTATGGCCACTTACTGAACAACAGGATGGGTCAGTCTACCAAGAAGGTTTCTATTGCCTGAAAGTGCTGAAGTCTGGACAACTATGTGCAGGTCTACAAGAAGGATGATGCTGAAGAGAACGCCTTATGTTTTGAAAAATGTTTAGATAACTTGAAAGTTCTTTTACAACTCTACATTTAAAATGTCAAAAGAGCTAAATTTGTTTACATAGAATATTTAAATACTGTAATCAGCCTTCTCATATGATATCTATTTTTAGTTGCACAAGAACCGTTGTGTGCTTCCCTGATAGCTTAGTTGGTAAAGAATCTGCCTGCAATGCAGGAGGCATTAGTTTGATTCCTGGTTGGGAAGATCTGCTGGAGAAGGGAAAGGCTACCCACTCCAGTATTCTGGCCTGGAGAATTCCATGGACTGTCTAGTCTATNAGCTTAGTTGGTAAAGAATCTGCCTGCAATGCAGGAGGCATTAGTTTGATTCCTGGTTGGGAAGATCTGCTGGAGAAGGGAAAGGCTACCCACTCCAGTATTCTGGCCTGGAGAATTCCATGGACTGTCTAGTCTATGGGGTCACAAAGAATCTGACATGACTGAGTGACTTTAAGAAGATAACCAGTGTAGTCATCAATAGGATCAACTATGACCAAAACTGGGATGAAATCCATGCTTAGGAACTGTTCAAATGAGTAATTTCAATTCCAAATTAGACCATTCCCTTATACAAAATAAAAATATCCTTTGAATATCAAGGAGATTTCAAAATTGTCCTAAACCACAGGACATAGGGAAAATATACTTTGAATATTTGAATGATATAGCAATTCCAGCATAGTTAATAGACAGACATATGTCATGGTTCCACTCACAGACGATCTGAAATTTTTATCAATGGCCAATACTCAAGTCTCAAGTATATTTTAATTAAAAGTTAGTAGGTTAGGTAAAATTGGCCATAAAGTTAATTTTTCCTACTCAATTTGAAATTCTAAGTGACTTAAAAAACAAAACAAAACAAAACAAACCCTTAAGCCTGAAGTCTAAAGTACCTTTTACCACACCAAATCTATTTAGTATGTCTAAGCTAGATAATTCTCTAAATAATTCACTTAAATAATTGGAGATATTGTCTTGTCTTCCCTTTTGTGTGTGCTAAGTCACTTCAGTTGTGCCTAGCTCATTGTAACTCCATGGACTGTAATCTGCCAAGCTTGTCTCCTTGTATGTAATCTTAAATAATCAATGCACTAAATAAATAAAAATTTCTAATTTAAATTAGAAAAATTTACTAATGTTTATTTTACTTATTTTATTTTGTATCAAAATAAATGAATCAGTCAGCAATAAATGGACATTCAGGTTCTCATAAATATTTTGTGATTCTTAAAAGGACTTTTTTTCCTTTAGGCAGGGATTTAAAAATAAATAAAATTTAAAAAAACGGGATTCTAAATATCCTGTATTCTTGTTGTTCCATTGCCAAGTTGTGTTTAACTCTTTGTAACTCATGGACTTTTGCAGCACATGAGGCCTCCCTGTCCTTCACCCTCTCCCAGAATTTGCCCAAGTTCATGTCCATTGCATTGGTGATTCCATCCAACCACCTCATCCTCTGTCACCTTCTTCTTCTGCCTTCAATCTTTCCCAGCATCAGTGTCTTTTCCAATGAGTTGGCTTGTCACATTAGGTGGCCAAAGTATTGGAGCTTCAGCTTAAACATCAGTTCTTACAATGAGTATTCATGATTGGTTTCCTTTTTGATTGACTGGTTTGATCTTCTTGCTGTCCAAGGGACTCTCAAGAGTCTTCTCCAGCATCATAGTTTGAAATCATCAGTTCTTCAGTGCTCTGCTTCTTTATGGTCCAAGACTCTCGCATCCATACCTAAATATTGGAAAGACCATAGCCTTGACTATAAGGACCTTTGTCAACAAAGTGATGTCTTTGCTTTTCAATACACCGTCCAGGTCTGTCATAGCTTTGTCACAGTTTGTAAATTTGCAAAATCCCAAAGACCAATTAAAAGTCAACAATAAATTAATATAAAATCACATACAGAGCAAGATTACTGATCTATCTTTCCAAAGAAACACTCATAGGTAAATTAAAGAACACTATTACAGTTTTGGTTTATAATTTTTATTTCTAGTTTAAAAATTACTGAGAAGGAAATGAAAAAATAAAACCATCTTTTATGTTATGTGCTTTGTATTTAGAGTCAGTGTCTCTGCTCTCCCTGAAGACTCCTTTTCCTGATACTGTTCTTTTATCTCACTGTTTTGTAGGTTTAAACCCCACAGATTCATGGTTTAAACACTCATATGCCAAAGACTCAACTGTTTTATCTTCAAACTTTGAATTCTCTAAGGACTCCAGACTCAGTGTTATAATATGTAAACAATATAATGTTCTGTAATATGTGATGTTAATAACTTTCTTCTTCTTAAACTCCTTCACTTGCTTGATGAAAGTCACCCTACCTGTCTCTTTTCTTAAAAAGCTCCTAGGTTATCTAAAGCCTGCTATCCTGTTTGGCCTTTTCATAAATTATCTCCCAACTTGTAGATATATTTGTCTACTTTTTGTTCATTGTGATAACACATATCAAAGACATTCTAACTTAATGGCTTTTCTTTTGCTATTAACTTTATTTTGCCTTTCATGATGTTCTCCCAATCTTTGTGTGGCTATTTTTCCTTTATCATTTAGATTCTAGTTTAAATGTCACCACCTCAAAGAGATCATCTTATTCTACAATACATGATTCTGCTTTAATTCTCTGCTCAGCTCTTTTGTCTTATTGATGTATTTTCAGGTATTTATATGTGGGGAGCTTGGATGGAGAAGAACATGTTTTTGGTTTTACTTTGTTTATTTCAAAGCATCTCTAAGATTGTTGGACCAAAGTCTCAATAAATATTCATTGACTGACTAGTAGCTATTATTAATTGTATTTCAAGTTCTAATTCCAAAGAAACTATAAGATTATTTTTTTCAACTAATTTATTTCATGCTTAGCTTTCATACTTACTCTTCTTCCATTCATTTATTCAACAGGCATGTATTGAATGTCTGCCCTTCATAATATGTAAGACAGGTCACTCTAAATTTTCAAATTGCTGCTTCAACCAGAGGTTGTGAAATTGAAAAACAAACACTAAGAAATGGAACTACTTTTTGTGCTAGTTTTTCCCCTCTCTTTAAATACTACATTATTTTTTCTTTATTTTAATCTCTAGCCACTCAAGCTTTAGCTAAATGTCAAAGAGCTAAAACTGCCTTCAAGAATAATTTATTTTAAGGTCATGCCTGACCAGCTCCATTCACATAGGAGATGTCAGTTATGTTCTTAACAATTTTCTTTGGGAGATTTGATGTGTAGTACTGTTATGCAAATTACATATTTAGTTTTAGCAATAAAATAATATGGGGTGCATGTTTGCTTTTTGGAGCAATTATCATTTTTTTTTTCAACCAGTATCTCCATATTTCATGAACAGTGACTTTTCCAGTGTACATTTGTATTAAAACTCTTGCTTACTTAACTTAGTTCTTTAATTCTTTATTTCATTGATATTTAGATGTTTGGAATGAAGAAGGCAATGAGAGCCCACTCCAGTACTCTTGCCTGGAAAATCCCATGGATAGAGGAGCCTGGTAGGCTGCAGTCCATGGGTCACGAAGAGTCGGACGCGAATGAGAGACTTCACTTTCACTTTTCACTTTCCTGTACTGGAGAAGGAAATGAAAAACCACTTCAGTATTCTTGCCTGGAGAATCCCAGGGATGGTGGAGCCTGGTGGGCTGCCATCTATGCAGACACGACTGAACTGACTTAGCAGCAGCAGCAGTAGCAGCAGATATCTGAAATATTTCAGACTCTACCTGACAAAATAGTTTAAGTAGGTTATTGTGGAAATCTGTACTTGAGACAAGTACTACCCCCAGTGCAAATCAATAGGTTGGAGAATTTGTCTAACCATTTGTAATAAAATATAGCAACTTAGATAAATAGAATTATGACTTTATTCTTGGAGTAAAAATCAAATATGGAAAGAGTTTAAATCAAAGATTTTGAGAGTATGTACACAACAGAAAAGGAATGGATCTAGGAAAAGTTGTGCTGGGATAAATATCCATTTGTCATCTTACTAACTCATGGGAACCTGTTTAGTTAGAGTATTAGATCACTTCTCAAACAGCACTTCTGTCTTTAGGGAAACATTTCCACTTTTCAGATATAATACCTTGAAAAAAGCAAAGAACTAAATAGTAAACATTTCATGAAGCATAAAGGGACATGAATATTAAAAGTACTCATGAACTCATGATTACAGATACAGCAAATTTGAAATTAAATATTTACCTTTATTACTAGTTATATGGTCTGTACCTACAGAACATTTAAACAAATCAATCAATTTATTATAAAGTACCAAGCAACTTGATTTCCATTTGTTGCTACTGCTGTTGCTGTTGTTATTTTATTAACCAAACTGACTCTTCTTAGTCTGAATCAATTTATTTTCTTGCTGTTGTGTAGAAACATTCTTAATGTTGGCTATGGGCATTCAATGGCAAAACAAACAACAAAACTGAGAAGAAAAATGACTGTAGCACAGATTTTAAGAAACATATTTTCCTGCTCACTGATCTCCTTTTATCTTCTGCCCATATGTTTCTGTGTTGCAGTTTTATCTCTTCCACACTTATGGAATGCTTTGGCAGGGGAAATGAATTCTGATGAGACAGTCTTGGTAATACTCCAGAACATTTTTAAGTTCAGATACCAAACATAGGACCTGCATGGCTATGTGTTGCAAGGATTTAACCTCTGCTTGTCAACTCTCTCTCACTTGTTTGTTTATCATGATTTTATGATGCGTGTTTGTAATACTCAGTGATTCAATTGTGTTGTTACTTTTGACAGATTTTGACCAAACCATGGGCTCATTTTTAAAAATTCACTATTTTTGGCTAAATGAATTATTTTTCAATGTATGAGGAAGATAGAGATGTATGTATCATGGAAATATATGCAAAGAAACTACTTTTGAAGTACCTAAAGGACCAGATAAAGTGCAGCCACGCAAGGTGAGTCATGTAATGCCAATAATAGTAATAGTATTAGTAGCATATTCACCCCTGATTAGCCACAAGGAGGAATCTTGTTTTATTTCTTCTCTCAACATAATGTCTTATGCAAATAATTTGCATATATTATTAAGTCAGTGAGTTGCAGCTTTCAGACTGAATACAAAATGTGTCATCTCCCTTGGTAAAAATACAGATTTTGTATTTATATATACATTGAACAATTCTGAGTAATAGACAGTAATATTACTGCCAGCCCTTCTCTTTCTTGCTCTATGTCTCTGTTTTTCTCTCTCTCTCAAAATTTCTCCCTCTTTCTCTTTCCTCTCTTTTACTGTCTTTAGAACCACCGTTCTGCTTACACAACAAGCTCTCATTCCTGCTCCAACTACACTTGTTCTGGCAGAAATAATAGAAGAGTTGGAAGAAGTAACATTCATTTCAACAAACCTTTATGAAGTGTGTACAAGGTGCCAGGTACTAAGCTCTTCCATTCATCTGTTTATATTAACCATGATGGAAATATGAATAGCAATGACAAACATTTCTCATAAAACTTAAATAATTATGCCATCATCGTTGTCTTTCATATGATGCTAATTTGCATTTTGTGAAGCAACAAAGTTACACATTAATATGCAAGATCTTTCCCTGGTAATAGTTTTGTTCCCTTTGTGAAGACCTCATCAGTCTTTTGTCCATTTTTCTGTTTGAGTTGCAACTATACAAGGGAATTTAGGGCTGCGTGGTGCTGGAGTGACTTTGAAGCGATACCCCAAGTCCAGGGGCAAAGGAGAAGCCCCAGCAAGATGGTGTGAGAGGCAAAATCACCTTTAGAATCAAGCCCCATAACCACCAGAGATACTTAGAGAGCTCAGGGATATTTTGTGTGCACCAGGATCCAGACACCCCACAGAGACAGACAGAACTGTGTTTGAGTGTCTCCTCAGGAGGTATGGGTCAGAAGTGCACTCTGCTGCAGGGGCCTGGGGCTCTGGGGCTCTGGGTGCAGTAGACCTGGGTATGGAATAAGCCCTTTTGGAGGAGGCAACCATTAACCCTGCCATAGAGCTGCCAGAACTTACACAGGACTGGAGAAAAATATACTTGGAAGGCACAAACAGGACCTGTGTGCACCAGGACCCAGGAGAAAGGAGCAGTGACCCCACAGGAGACTGAACGAGACTTGCCTGGGAGTGTCCAGAAATCTTGGTGGAGGCTTGGGTCAGCAGTGGGCTGCTGCAGGGTTGGGGGCACTGAGTGTAGCAGTGCTTGCATGGGACCTTTTGAAGGAGGTTGCCAGTATCTTCATTACCTCCACCACAGTTTGACTTCAGGCCAAATAAAAGGGAGGGAACACATTCCCACCTTTCAACACAAAATTGGGTTAAAGATTTACAGAGCATGGCCCTGCCCATTAGAACAAGACCCATTTTTCCCAGTCAGTCTCTCCCAACAGGAAGCTTTCATAAGCCTTTTACCTTCTCCATCACAGGGCAGATGCACTGAAAACCACAGTCACAGAAACTAGCCAATCTGATCACATGGACCACTGCCTCTTCTAAATAATGAACTGTTATGAGTCATGCCATGTAGGGCCACAATAAACTGTGGAAAATTCTGAAAGAGATGGGAATGCCAGACCAACTGACCTGCCTCTTGAGAAACCTATATGCAGGTCAGGAAGCAACAACAGTTAGAACTGGACATGGAACAACAGACTGGTTCCAAATAGGAAAAGGAGTACGTCAAGGCTGTATATTGTCTCCCTGCTTATTTAACTTATATGCAGAGTACATCATGAGAAATGCTGGGCTGGAAGAAACACAAGCTGAAATCAAGATTGCAGGGAGAAATATCAATAACCTCAGATATGCAGATGACACCACCCTTATGGCAGAAAGTGAAGAAGAACTAAAAAGCCTCTTGATGAAAGTGAAAGAGGAGAGTGAAAAAGTTTGCTTAAAGCTCAGAATTCAGAAAACGAAGATCATGGCATCTGGTCCCATCACTTCATGGGAAATAGATGGGGAAACAGTGGAAACAGTGGCAGACATTATTTTTTAAAAAAAAATAGAATGGGAAAGACTAAAGATCTCTTCAAGAAAATTAAAGATACAAGGGGACTTTTTATGCAAAGATGGGCACAATAAAGGACAGAAATGGTATGGACTTAACAAAAGCAGAAGATATTAACAAGAGGTGGCAGAAATACACAGAAAAACTACACAAAAAAGATCTTAATGACCCAGATAATCACGATGGTGTGATCATTCACCTAGAGCCAGATATTCTGGAATGCGAAGTCAAGTGGGCCTTAGGAAGCATCACTGTGAACAAAGCTAATGGAGGTCATGGAATTCCAGTAGAGCTATTTCAAATCCTGAAAGATGATGCTATGCAAATTCTGAACTCAATATGCCAGGAAATTTGGAAAACTCAATAGTGGCCACAGGACTGAAAAAGGTCAGTTTTCATTCCAATCCCAAAGAAAGGCAATGCCAAAGAATCCTCAAACCACTGCACAATTGCACTCATCTCACATGCTATCAAAGTAATGCTCAAAATTCTCCACACCAGGCTTCAACAGTACATGAACTGAGAACTTCCAGATGTTCAAGCTGGATTTAGAAAAGGGAGAGGAACCAGAGATCAAATTGCCAACATCCATTGGATCATCAAAAAAGCAACAGAGTTTCAGAAAAACATGTACTTCTGCTTAATTAACTGTGCCAAAGACTTTGACTCTGTGGGTCACAACAAACTGGAAAATTCTGAAAGAGATGGGAATACCATATCACCTGACCTGCCTCATGAGAAATCTGTATGTAGGTGAAGAAGCATCAGTTAGAACTGGACAGGGAACAACATGCTGTTCCTAATCAGGAAAGGAGTATGTCAAGGCTGTATATTGTCACCCTGCTTATTTAACTTATATAGAGAGTACATCATGAGAAATGATTGACTGGATGAAGAACAAACTGGAATTAAGATTGCCAGGAGAAATATCAATAACCTCAGATATGCAGATGGCACCCACCTTTTGGCATAAAGAAAAGAAGAACTAAAGAGCCTCTTGGTGAAACTGAAAGAGGAGAGTGAAAATGTTGGCTTAAAGCTCCACATTGAGAAAACTAAGGTCATGGCATCTGGTCCCATCACTTAATGGCTAATAAATGGTAAACAATGAAAAGAATGACAGACTTTATTTTCTTGGGCTAAGTCACTGCAGATGTTGACTGCAGCCATGAAATTAAGAGATGTTTGCTCCTTGCAAGGAAAGTTATGACCAACCTAGACAGCATATTAAAAGCAGAGACATTACATTGTCAACAAATATCTATAGAGTCAAAGCTATGGTTTTTCCAGTGGTCATGTGTGAATGTGAGAGTTGGTATCTAAAGAAAGCTGAGTACTGAAGAATTGATGCTTTCGAACTGTGGAGTTGGAGAAGACACTTGAGATTCCCTTTGAGTGCAAGGAGATCCTACCAGCCCATTCTAAAGGAAATCAGTCCTGAATATTCATCAAAAGGACTGATGCTGAAGCTGAAACTACAATACTTTGGCCACCTGATGCAAAGAACTAACTCATTTGAAGACCATGATGCTCCTAAAGACTGAGGCGAGAGGAGAAGGGGTGACAGAGAATGAGATTGTTGGCACCACCAACTCCATGAACATTCAGTTCAGCTCAGTTCAGTTGCTTAGTCATGTCCGACTCTTTGTGACCCCATGAATCACAGCACGCCAGGCCTCCCTGTCCATCACCATCTCCCGGAGCTCACTCAGACTCATGTCCATTGAGTCAATGATGCCATTCAGCCATCTCATTCTCTGTCGTCCCCTTCTCCTCCTGCCCCCAATCCTTCCCAGCATCAGAGTCTTTTTCAATGAGTCCACTCTTTGCATGAGGTGGCCAAAGTACTGGAGTTTCAGCTTTAGCATCATTCCTCCCAGGCCTGATCTCCTTCAGAATGAACTGGTTGGATCTCCTTGCAGTCCAAGGGACTCTCGAGTCTTCTCCAACACCACAGTTCAAAAGGATCAATTCTTGGGTGCTCAGCTTTCTTCACAGTCCAACTCTCATGTCCATACATGACCACAGGAAAAACCATAGCCTTGACTAGACAGACCTTAGTCGGCAAAGTAATGTCTCTGCTTTTGAATTTGCTATCTAGGTTGGTCATAACTTTTCTTCCAAGAAGTAAGCGTCTTCTAATTTCATGGCTGCAGTCACCATCTGCAGTGATTTTGGAGCCCCCAAAATAAAGTCTGACACTGTTTCCACTGTTTCCCCATCTATTTCCCATGAAGTGATGGGATTGGATGCCATGATCTTACATTTCTGAATGTTGAGCTTTAAGCCAAC
>SJYX01022777.1:161833-191511 GCA_006410675.1 Oreotragus oreotragus
GGTAGTTTGAGCATTCTTTGGCATTGCCTTTCCTTGGGATTGGAATGAAAACTAACCTTTTCCAGTCCTGTAACCACTGCTGTTTTCCAAATTTGCTGGTATATTGAGTGCAGCACTTTCATAGCATCATCTTGTAGGATTTGAAATAACTCAACTGGAATTCCATCACCTCCACTAGCTTTGTTCACAGTGATGCTTTCTAATGCCCACTTAACTTCAAATTCCAGGATGTCTGGTTCTAGGTTGGTGATCACACCATCGTGATTATCTGGGTCATGAAGATCTTTTTTGTACAGTTCTTCTGTGTATTCTTGCCAGCTCTTCTTAATATCTTATGCTTCTGTTAGGTCCATACCATTTCTGTCCTTTATCGAGCCCATCTTTGCATGAAATGTTCCCTTGGTATCTCTAATTTTCTTGAAGAAATCTCTAATCTTTCCCATTCTGTTGTTTCCCTCTATTTCTTTGCATTGATTGGTGATGAAGGCTTTCTTATCTCCTGTGCTATTCTTTGAAACTCTGCATTCAGATGCTCATATGTTTCCTTTTCTCCTTTGCTTTTCACGTCTCTTCTTTTCATAGCTGTTTGTAAGACCTCCTCAGACAGCCATTCTGCTTTTTTTGCATTTGTTTTCAATGGAGATGGTCTTGATCCCTGCCTCCTGTACAAAATCACAAACCTCTGTCCATAGTTCATCAGGCACTCTGTCTATCAGATCTAGTCCCTTTAATCTATTTCTCACTTCCACTGTGTAGTCATAAGGGATTTGATTTAGGTCATATCTGAATGGTCTAGGTTTTCCCTGCTGCTGCTGCTAAGTCACTTCAGTCATGTCCGACTCTGTGTGACCCCATAGACAGGAGCCCACCAGGCTCCCCCGTCCCTGGGATTCNCATTTGTTTTCAATGGAGATGGTCTTGATCCCTGCCTCCTGTACAAAATCACAAACCTCTGTCCATAGTTCATCAGGCACTCTGTCTATCAGATCTAGTCCCTTTAATCTATTTCTCACTTCCACTGTGTAGTCATAAGGGATTTGATTTAGGTCATATCTGAATGGTCTAGGTTTTCCCTGCTGCTGCTGCTAAGTCACTTCAGTCATGTCCGACTCTGTGTGACCCCATAGACAGGAGCCCACCAGGCTCCCCCGTCCCTGGGATTCTCCAGGCAAGAACACTGGAGTGGGTTGCCATTTCCTTCTCCAAGGTTTTCCCTACTTTCTTCAATTTAAGTCTGAATTTGGCAATAAGGAGTTCATGATCTGAGCCACAGTCAGCTCCTGGTCTTTTTTTTTTTATTTGCTGACTGTAGAGAGCTTCTCCATCTTTGGCTGCTAAGAACATAATTAGTCTGATTTCGGTATTGACCATCTGGTGATGCCCATGTGTAGAGTCTTCTCTTGTGTTTTTGGAAGAGGGTGTTTGCTATGACCAGTGTGCTCTCTTGGCAAAATGCTATCAGCCTTTGCCCTGCTTCATTCTGTACTCCAAGGCCAAATTTGCATGTTACTCCAGGTGTTTCTTGACTTCCTACTTTTACATTCCAGTCCCCTATAATGGAAAGGACATCTTTTGGGGGGTGTTAGTTCTAAAAGGCCTTCATTGAACCGTTCAACTTCAGCTTCTTCAGTGTTACTGGTTGGGGCATAGGCTTGGATTACCATGATATTGAATGGTTCACTTTGGAAACGAACAGAGATCCTTCTGTTTTTTTTGAGATTGCATCCAAGTACTGCATTTTGGACTCTTGTTGACTATGATGGCTACTCCATTTCTTCTGAGGGATTCCTGCCCACAGTAGTAGATATAATGGTCATCTGAGTTAAATTCACCCATTCCAGTCCATTTTAGTTCGCTGTTTCTTAGAATGTCGACGTTCACTCTTGTCGTCTCCTGTTTGACCACTTCCAATTTGCCTTGATTCATGGACCTGACATTTGAAATTCCTATGCAATATTGCTGTTTACAGCATCAGAGCTTGCTTCTATCACCAGTCACACCCACAAGTGGATATTGTTTTTGCTTTGGCTCCATTCCTTCATTCTTCCTGGAGTTATTTCTCCACTGATCTCCAGTAGCATGTTGGGCACCTACTGACCTGGGGAGTTCCTCTTTCAGTATCCTCTCATTTTGCCTTTTCATACTGTTCATGGGGTTCTCAAGGCAAGAATACTGAAGTGGCTTGCCATTCCCTTCTCCAGTGGACAACATTCTGTCCGTTATTTACCTGGGGCCAAAGTATGGTGAAGGTAATGAAGATAATGGTGACCTCCTTCAAAAGGTCTCATGCATGCATTTCTGCATTCAGTGCCCCTATCCCTGCAGCAGGCCACTGCTGACCCAGGAGTCTCTGCCAGAGACTCCTGAACACTTATGGGCAAGTCTTGGTCAGTCTCTTGTGGGGTCACTGTTCCTTTCTCCTGTGTCCTGGTGAACACAAAGTTCTGTTTGTGTCCACCAAAAGTTTGTTTTCCAGTCCTGCGTAAGTTCTGGCGGCTCTATGGTGGAATTAACGGCAACCTCCTTCAAGAGGGCTTATGCCATACCCTGGTCTGCTGCATCCAGAGCCCCTGCCCCTGCGGCAGTCCACTGCTGACCCATGCCTCTGCAGGAGACACTCAGACACAGTTCTGTCTCAGTCTCTGTGGGGACTCTGGGTCCTGGTGCACACAATTTTGAGCCCTCTGAGCGTTTCTGGCGGGTATGGGTTTGATTCTAAATGCGATTTTGCCCCTCCTACCATCTTGGTGGGGCTTCTCTTTTGTTCTTGGATGTGGGGCATCTCCTCGGATACTTGGAATAGAGATGTCAGCTATTTCCACTAGCAGTGAGTCAAGTGGATTCCAAAGTGAGCTTAACAAATTGTAATCTGGAAATCATAGGAAGGGTTGTGCTTACCTTTATCTTCATTATCTTCATCATTTTTCCATAACAACCCTGAAATTTGTGTATTTTCAAGATATTTCACCAGATACACCTACAATCAGTCCAGGTAGGTCAACCACTCGAACGAAGCCTCAACATGATGGCTGGTACATTCAGGTGAGGAAAAGTCAGTTTTTGACTTGGAAAGGACAATTAAAGATGATCCATTATAAATCCTTTGTTTCTAGGGGACTTACATTTTCTCAAGCTCTGTCAGCCTGGGGATAAAAAGGGGTTTGAATAGAAGCACTTGAAAAGCGGTTCTCCTGCTTTGTCCCACCAGCCATGTACACAGGCTTCCTCGCAGGGGGCCCAGCTCCTGCCTGAGTCCTGGGTGTCATGGCGCTTCTCCATCTTGATGGCTGTGTTTCCGTCTCTGACCACCAAGGTGGCTGACCACGCCCATAGGCTGTGGGAGCCCTTCCTGAACCCCCTGAGACCACCCTCAGCTCCTGTCCATCCATGTCAGGTGTGTCCTGTTAGATGGTGTCCAGCCCCAGGAGCTGGGACCTCACCCAGACTTGCCTTGGTCTCCACTTCCTGGATGACATGGAGGACAGGACAGCGCAGCAGTCCCTGGCCCTGGGTCTCCCACAGCCTTGCCTTTCCCGTACACTTGACTTCACCTCCCACCCTGGGACCCAGAACAGAGATGTGAGGATGTGGAGCCTGATCAGATGACAAGCCCCTGACAAATGCAGTGCTCGAGGCCAAAGGGCCTTTCTGCTGCAGCCTTGAACCAGCAGCCTTCAGATTTGACCCTTTGGTTGTTTTTCCCCTGGAGGCTTCTGGTCCTTGATGCAAACAGACACCTGGAGGCATCTCTCTGGGCTGGTGCCTGCTGGTGGTTGAGGGTCAGGATGAGCAGAACTGGATTCCTTCCCTCCCTTGCTCTCTTTCCTTCTTTTTCTTTTCTTCCCTCTTTCTTATGGATTTTATATCCTTATGCAGCTGCTAAGTCGCTTCAGTCATGTCTGACTCTGTGCGACCCCATAGATGGCAGCCCACCAGGCTCCCCCANTCATGGGAAATAGATGGGGAAACAGTGGAAACAGTGTCAGACTTTATTTTTTTGGGCTCCAAAATCACTGCAGATGGTGACTGCAGCCATGAAATTGAAAGATGCTTACACCTTGGAAGAAAAGTTATGACCAACCTAGATAGCAAATTCAAAAGTAGAGACATTACTTTGCCGACTAAGGTCCGTCTAGTCAAGGTTATGGTTTTCCCAGTGGTCATGTATGGATGTGAGAGTTGGACTGTGAAGAAGGCTGAGCGCCAAAGAATTGATGCTTTTGAACTGTGGTGTTGAAGAAGACTCATGAGAGTCCCTTGGACTGCAAGGAGATCCAACCAGTCCATTCTGAAGGAGATCAGCCCTGGGATTTCCTTGGAAGGACTGATGCTAAAGCTGAAACTCCAGTACTTTTGCCACCTCATGCAAAGAGTTGACTCATTGGGAAAGATTCTGATGCTGGGAGGGGTTGGGGGCAGGAGAAGAGGATGACAAAGGATGAGATGGCTGGATGCCATCACTGACTCAATGGACGTGAGTCTGAGTGAACTCCAGGAGTTGATGATGGACCGGGAGTCCTGGTGTGCTGTGATTCATGGGGTTGCAAAGAGTTGGACACGACTGAGCGACTGAACTGAACTGAATATGTATCTTCCACACTTGTTAAATAGAGATTCAAAAAGAGAGATAGAGATAGATGTTTTAACAATGACAGCGGCAGTAATTAAATTTAAGAATCTTTTCTGAGTGCAATGGCCACCCACTCCAGTACTCTTGCCTGGAAAATCTCATGGGCGGAGGAGCCTGGTGGGCTGCAGTCCAGGGGGTCGCAAAGAGTTGGACACAACTGATTGATTTCACTTTCACTTTTCACTTTCATGCATTGGAGAATGAAACGACAACCCACCCCAGTGTTCTTGCCTGGAGAATCCCAGGGACGGGTACCCTGGTGGGCTGCCATTTATGAGGTTGCACAGAGTCAGACACGACTGAAGCGACTTAGCAGCAGCAGCAGCAGCAGCAGCAGCAGGTCTATGTTAAGCACTATACATTCATTATTTTATTTAATTATCACAACAATCCAATATTGTTATTCATATTCTAATTTTATAGATAAGAAAATAGAAACAAAAAAGTAGCATCCCCAATCACTTGACTAATAAAATAGAAAATAACAGAATGGTTTTATTTTTTTGTATATATATAAAAATGCTTTATTTCATTGTCTATACTTTCTCATTTATTTAAGTAATATATAGTGAACACTTGCTAAAATGTACAAATATTTTAAAATACTTAAACATTACTATTCTGCTTAGAGTGTTTGTTTACCTGTTGAGTTTCATGGCAGAAACTTTGGCTGTTTACCAAAGTAACAGAAAAAAAAAAACACCTCATCTGAGTGTAAAAATTGTTATGGCTTTTGGCATATACTTCTTTTCACCTGATTTATTAGCCCTTAAAAGCATGCAAAATTAAATATGTGCAACTGACACCTCTGTAAAGATTATGGTTAATTTATTTTATAATCACATCTCAGGCATTTTTATGAAAGTTGGATGACTTTAAATCTGATGTGGGATATAGATCTTTCACTCATTCAGCTTGATTATGGTCAGGAGGTTCTGAGCCATGCAAAGAACAGTTATCCCCTGCTTAGTTTACTAAGGCAATATTTATATATAGTTATATATAGTTATCCACAATTTGAAGAGTTTTTGAAAGGAAATGCCAAAGCTTACTTCTCTTTCACAGTGTGTTTACTGCTGCTGCTGCTAAGTCACTTCAGTCATGTCTGACTCTATGCGACCCCATAGTTGGCAGCCCACCAGGGTCCTCCATCCCTGGGATTCTCCAGGCAAGAACACTGGAGTGGGTTGCCATTTCCTTCTCCAATGCGTGAAAGTGAAGTCTCTCAGTTGTGTCAGACTCTTAGCGAGCCCATGGACTGCAGCCCCCCAGGCTTCTCAGTCTGTGGGATTTTCCAGACAAGAGTACTGGAGTGGGGTGCCATTGCCTTCTCAGAGTGTGTTTACAGGCTTCAAAAATAAATAAAGTTTTTAAGAAGTTATTTTCAACAATCATATTTCATTTATTCATTCAAAGAAAGAAAAACTTGCTTAAGGCCATAACTTCTAAAGCTATTTTTGTGATAGACTAATACATTCTAATAGAACTTAAAGCACTCTGCTGGATGGCAAATATAAATTGTTGTAAGATAATACATATATTTTTTACTTTTTAAAAACTTTTTACCTTTTATATGCACACATACATGACTCCTACTTGAGTCATGTAGTTAAGAATGAATTCCTTATGTTTGAAAGTTGACAATACATATTAAATTCATACTGCAAGCCAGAAAACACACTTCCACATCTCTCATACTCTCTGTGACCATTTGAAATATAATAGAGATGGAGAATGTGATAAAAGGATAAGTTGGGAATATATAACTATTTTCTTCAATAAAAACCAATTGTCCATATTAGGAGAAGATTAGAAGTTCCTCCTCTTCATGCATCAGAGCCTTGTGGTGAAAGGGCTAGTGTAACTCAATGAAGCTATGAGCTATGCTGTGCAAAGTCACCCAGGACAGATGGGTCATAGAGAAGAGTTCTGACAAAACATGGCCCACTGAATGAGAAAATGGCAACCCATTCCAGTATTTTTGCTGCAAGAACCCCATGAACAGTATGAAAGGGCAAAAATATAAAACTTCAGAAGATGAGCCCCACAGGTCAGAAGGTGTCCAATATGCTACTGGGGAAGAACAGAGGGTCATTACTAATAGTTCCAGAAAGAATGAAGCGGCTGGCCCAAAGAGGAAACGACACTGAGGTGTGGATGTGTCTGGTGGTGAAAGTAACGTCCAGTGCTGTGAAGAACAATATTGCATAGGAACCTGGTATGTTAGGTCCATCAGTCAAGGTAAATTGGATGTGGTCAAGCAGGAGGTGGCAAGAGTGAACATTGACATCTTAGGAATCAGTAAACTGAAATAAAATGAGAATGGGTAAATTTAATTCAGATGACCAGTATGTCTACTACTGTGGGCAAGAATCCCTTAGAAGAAATGGAGTAGCCACCATAGACAACAAGAGTTTGACCTCCAGTACTTGGGTATGAACTCAAAATTGACAGAATGATCTTGCTTTGTTTCCAAGGCAAACCATTCAACATCACAGTAGTCCAAGTCTATGCCCCAACAACTAATGCTGAAGAAGCTGAATTAAGTTGACTGGTTCTATGAAGACCTACAACATCTCCCAAAATTCACACCAAAAAAAGATGTCCTTTTCATCATAGCAGAATGAAATACAAAAATAAGAAGTTAAGAGATACCCAGAATAATAGACAAGTTTGGCCTTGTACATTTTGAGTACAAAATGAAATAGGACAAAGGTTAACATAGTAAAAGCAAAGACATCACTTTTGTTGACAAAAGTCTGTAGTGTCAAAGCTATGGTTTTTCCAGAAGTCATGTATGTATGTGAGAGTTGGATCATAAAGATGGCTGAACACTAAACAATTGATACTTTCAAACTGTGGTGCTGGAGAAGACTCTTGTGGGTCCTTTGGGCAGCAAGGAGATCAAGCCAGTCAATCCTTAAAGAAATCAACACTGAATATTCATTGGAAGGACCAATGTGGCAGCTGAAGTTCCTGTACTTGGGCCACCTCTTCCAATGAAGAGCTGACTCATTGGAAAAGCTCTTGATGCTGGGAAAGATTGAATGCCAAAAAAGAAAGAGGTGCAGAAGATGAGATGATTAGATGGCATCACCAACTCTATGGACATTAATTTGAGCAAACTCCAGGAGACAGTAGAGTACAGGGAAGCCTGGTGTGCTGCAGTCCATGAGGTCACAAAGAGTTGGACACAACGACTGAAAAACAAAACATAAAACAAGACCCTACTCTAATTCCATTTCTGATATTAAATACTTTCCTAATCTTAAACAGATTGCTTGTTCCCCTGAACCATGTGTTAAGTGAATGGTAGACCTATAAGGAAGCTAAGGGGAAACACTGCCTAAAGTTTTACCACATTGCCAGCACCCAAACTTCAACTGTTTCTTAAATGAAGTCATTCTCTTTGGTTGGAAAATTTCAGTTGCAAGAGATGTCCTTACCTTAAGGACAAGCCATCATTGCATGGCAACAGTTTGAGGTTTGATTTGAGGTTAGTTCTTGACTGGACAATGTTTTTTTCTACTTGTGTTTAACATTCACACTTAATTTCCAAGTTAAAAACCTTGTTTATCTTATTCATTCTTTTTGGACAGACTTGTTTATCACAACCTTAAAAAAAAAATAGCATCCAGAATCTTAAATCCTGTATGAGTTGAACAGAGCAAGAACAAAATATATCCTGATACGGTGACTACTCTTCTGATTGGGACTTCCCAGGTGGTGCTAGTGGTAATGAATCCACATGCCAGCGCAGGAGACGCAAGAGTTGGGTTTAATCTTTCGGTCAGGAAGATCACCCGGAGAAAGAAATAGAAACCTGTTTCAGTAGTCTTACCTGGGAAATTCCATGAACAAAGGAGCCTGGTGGGCTACAGTTCATACGGTTGCAGAGTGGACACAACTGAGAGACTGAGCATATCTTCTGATGCAGCTAAACTCACATTTTGGAGGGTTGTTTTGTTTTAATAACCATAATACTCCAATGTAATATTGAACATGCAAGTTGCTAAATTCCTACATCTTTTAATACATACATTGCTAAATTGCAAGACTGTTACCCTGTCCTTTCATAGCCAAATCTTAACTCAGAAACTAGGAGTCAACTTTTTCCCTGTTTTAGACATTATCATCACTATTTCAGTATAAGGCTGTTTTGAAAGTAGACCTTTGTTGTGCTGAATATTATATGTTGTTCATAATATTACATCATCATAGCTTTTACAAGTCAGTGTCCTATTCACATCATTGGTAAAGATTTTTCAATTGTCAAATTAGAGGATTAGCCTTTATATAGGATACACTTTCTCACTCTCATATACACAGATACATTTCACATACACTTTAGATATACTTTGGATAGTTTAACCAGATCAAAATCAAACTATTAATACTTTTATTATCATGGTTAAATGCCTTGGTGAAATCAGTATTCAGCATATCTGTGATCTTGTATCAATGATTAGTCTACAAATTGTATCAGAAAATGAAATGAAGTTCAGTCTTAATATTAAATAGCTAATTTTTTAAGAGCCCTCAAACAATTTGGTAAATAGTCTACTCCATTACATGTGTTGTTCTGGAGTAGGGTTCTCAGTCTTGGCTACACATTAGAATCACTTGGGAATCTGGGGTGTATGCCAATACCCAGGCCCCACCCAGATCAAGTGAATCTGCAGCTCTGCTAGGGGACCCTGAGAATGGGTTAATTTATAAAAACTCCCCAGGTGCTTCTGGGAGTTTCTATGGCATGCTTATCTCAAGCAAGACATAATACTCAGTTGTTCAAGTTGACTTTAGCTGAACTTCATTTCATGTGATACACTGACTTAAATCATTATTAATTGAATAACTATATGATGTTAATTAAATGATGTCAAATCATTCCCTTTTCAATTATAAACTTATAATCATCAAGAAGGATGCCTCAGTTTGGTAATAGCATTTATTAATGTGATTCAGTAACATAAATATTCCCTTAAAAAAAAAACAAAGGATCATGATGTAGCATTTTGGCAGGCAGGAGCATCTAGAAAGAATTTTAAAACATGGGTTTGAGTTCATTATATTCATCATGACATTTCTGTTATTAGTAAGGGATACATATGGTTTCCATTTATAGAAGTAATCAAAACATTCTTTTAAAAAACAAGTCCCACTGGGGCTTCCCTGGTAGCTCAGTAGTGAAGTATCTGCCTGCCAATGGAGGAGTCACAATTTCGATCCCTGATCTGAGATGATCTCACATGCTGTGGAGTAACTAAGCCCATGCGCCACATCTACTGAGCCTGTGCTCTACAGCCGGGAGCCACAACTGCTGGAGCCCACGAGCCCTAGCACCAGTGCTCCACAATAGGAGAAGCCACACAGTGAGACACCTCAGCCCTGCAACTAGGGAGTAGCCCCCACTTGCCACAGTTAGAGAAAAGCATAAATAAATACAGTACAGTTATATTAAAAAAAAACAAATCCTAATATTGATGGCATACAGAAATGATCATGACAGAGTTATGGAATGGACTAAGAGTGAGGAAATAGTAGTTTAAACTTTCTAGAATCTACTCAATTACCTATTCTTTTAGAAATGTTACGATATTTTTCATGTCTTCTTTCTTTAGACTTTCTCAAAATTGCACTCTGAATATTTTCTAAGTACTACTTAGTAAACTTGTAAGTCATTCACCATGCAGGGCTGGAGACAAAGTCTTTTGAAAAGATCCTGGTTTTTGCTTAGCAGCTTATCTTCTGTGTTGGTTTACAATGTCTTTGGTCATCAGATTATAGCTCCACAAATCAAATATTGATTCTGTTTTTGTCCCAACTCAATGAGCTTCTTAATCATGTTTGAATTTTTTTTTTTTTTTTTTTTTTTGCTGTTTTCAAAGTGGAAATCGCATAATTCTACTTGGTATTCTGTATCTTTCTTATCTTAGTTTGTGTTTTAATGTGTTCACTCTAGCACTGAATGTAAAAGTTCTCTGGTACTTTTTAGTATTATTTTTAAATTTTACTATATTTTAGAATTTAAGATACTATAGGGTTATGCCACTACTTTAAATAGGATTGCTTAAATATGTCACTTTTGTATATATATTTTTTCTTTTTTAGTTTTAGTTTTTTATTTTTTTCATACAGTCTATTAACCAAAACGAAGTTTCAGATCTTAAGTCTTATCTTGGAGATCATTCTAGCAAGTATTCTTAATTTATAGATTAAGAAAATGAGAGCACAGAAAATACTAAAGAGGTAGAGGGTGGAATGATTTGGGAGACTGGCATTGAAATATGTATACTATCATGTAAGAAACGAATTGCCAGTCTGTGTTCGATGCAGGATGCAGGATGCTTGGGGCTGGTGCATGGGGATGATCCAGAGGGATGATGTGGGGTGGGAGGTGGGGGGGCGGGGTTCATGTTTGGGAGTTCAAATAAAAAAATAAAATAAAATAAAATTATAAGATCTAGTGCAAACAGTTTTTAACAATTAAATAGGTAGTACATATAGAACACATTGAAAAACATTTGGATACTCAATTTAAAAAAAAAAAAAAAGCAACCTATATGCCCCAGAGGAAAGTGAAAAAGTTGGCCTAAAGCTCAACATTCAGAAAATAAAGGTCATGGCATCCGGTACCATCCCTTCATGGCAAATAGATGGAGAAACAGTGGAAACAGTGGCAGACTTTATTTTGGGGAGCTCCAAAATCACTGCAGATTGTGACTACAGCAATGAAATGAAGAGACACTTATAGACTGGTTCCAAACAGGAAAAGGAGATATATGTCAAGGTGGTATATTGTCACCCTGATTATTTAACGTATATTCAGAATACATCATGAGAAACACTGGGCTGCATGAAGCACAAAGCACAAGCTGGAATCACGATTGCCAGGAGAAATATCGGTAACCTCAGACATGCAGATGACACCACCTTCATGGCAGAAAGTGAAGAGGAACTAAGGAGCCTCTCAAGGAAAGTTAAACAGGAGAGTGAAAAAATTGGCTGAAAGCTCAACATTCAGAAAACTAAGATCATGGCATCCGGTCCCATCATGGCAATAAGATGGGGAAGCAGTAGTTTACTTTATTTTGGGGGGCTCCAAAATCACTGCAGATGGTAATTGCAGCCATGAAATTAAAAGACGTTTACTNACTTTTGTAACTTAAATATCATTTGCTTTCAAAATTATTCCCGTATTTTGTTTTGCATTTTGCTAAAAAGCCAATTCTGGGCTCCAAAATCACTGCAGATGGTGATTGCAGCCATGAAATTAAAAGACGCTTACTCCTTGGAAGGAAAGTTATGACCAACCTAGACAGAGTATTAAAAAGCAGAGACATTACTTTGCCAACAAAGGTCCATCTAGTCAAGGCTATGGTTTTTCCAGTAGTCATGTATGCATGTGAGAGATGGACTATAAAGAAAGCTGAGAACCAAAGAATTGATGCTTTCAAACTGTGGTGTTGGAGAAGACTCTTGTGAGTCCCTTGGACTGCAAAGAGATCTAACCAGTCTGTCCTAAAGGAAATCAATCATAGGTATTCATTGGAAAGAGTGATGTTGAAGCTGAAACTCCAATACTTTGGCCTCCTGATGCTAAGAGCTGACTCATTTGAAAAAACCCTGATGTTGGGAAGGGTTGAAGGCAGGAGGAGAAGGGGACAACAGAGGATGAGATGGTTAGATGGCATCACCGACTCAATGGACATGAGTTTGGGTAAACTCCAGGAATTGGTGATGGACAGGAAGGCCTGGTGTGCTGTGGTTCATGGGGTTGCAAAGAGTTGGACACAATTGAGCATCTGAACTGAACTGAACTGAACTCCTTGTAAGAAAAGTTATGACCAACCTAGGCAGCATATTAAAAAACAGAGACATTACTTTGCTAACAAAGGTCCGTCTAGTCAAGGCTACGGTTTTTCCAGTAGTCATGTATGGATGTGAGAGTTGGAGAAGACTCTTGAGAGTCCCTTGGACTACAAGGAGATCCAACCAGTCCATCCTAAGGGAGATCAGTCCTGAATATTCATTGGAAGGACTGATATTGAAGCTGAAATTCCAATACTTTGGCCACCTGATGAGAATAGCTGACTCATTTGAAAAGACCCTGATGCTGGGAAAGATTGAGGGCGTGAGGAGAAGGGGATGACAGAGGATGTGACAGTCTGTGTCTTTTGGTTGGAGCATTTAATCTATTTACACTTAAAGTAATTATTGATATATATGTTCCTATTGCTATTTATTTAATTGTTTGGGGCTGATTTTATAGATCTTTTTTCTTCTCGTATTTCTTGACCATTTAAGTCCTTCAACATTTGTTGTAAAGCTGGTTTGGTGGTTCTGAATTCTCTTAATTTTAGCTTTTCTGAAAAACTTTTTATCTCTCCATCAATTTTGAATGAGATCCTTGCTGGGTACAGTGATTTTGGTTGTAGATTTTTCCCTTTCAGTACCTTAAATATATCCTGCCATTTCCTTCTGGCCTTCAGAGTTTCTGCTGAAAATCAATTAAATGTATGGGGTTTCCCTTGTATGTTATGTGTTGCTTCTCCCTTGCTGCTTTTAATAGTCTTTCTTTGTGTTTAATCTTTGTTAGTTTGATTAATATGTGTCTTGGTGTGTTTCTCCTTGTGTTTTTCCTGTATGGGACTCTTTCTGCCTCTTGGACTTGATTGACTATTTCCTTTTCCATTTTGGGGAAATTTTCAACTATAATCTCTTCAATAATTTTCACATACCTTTTCTTTTTCTCTTCTTCTTCTGGGACCCTTATAATTTGAATGTTGGTGCATTTGATATTCTTCCAGAGGTCTCTGAGACTATCTTCAGTTCTTTTCACCCTTTTTACTTTATTCTGCTCTTCAGAAGTTATTTCCACCATTTTATCTTCCAGCTCACTGATTCATTCTTCTGCTTCAGATATTCTGCTATTGATTCCTTCTAGAGTATTTTTAATTTCACTAGTTGTGTTGTCTCTGTATGTTTATTCTTTAATTCTTCTAGAACTTTGTTAATTGATTCTTGCATTTTCTCCATTTTTCTTTCAAGGTTTTTTATCATCTTTACTATCATTATTCTGAATTCTTCTTCAGGTAGTTTGTCTATTTCCTCTTCATTTATTTGGACTTTTGTGTTTCTAATTTGTTCCTTCAATGGTATAGCATTTCTCTGCTTTTTCATCATCATTATTATTTATAAACTTATTTTGTTTGAGGTCTCCTTTCCCCAGGCTTCAATGTTGAATTCTTTCTTTTTTCTGGTTTCTGATCTCCTAAGGTTGGTCCAGTGGTTTGTGTAAACTTCCTATAGGGTAAGATTTGTGCTGAGTTTTTGTTTGTTTGCTCTTCCTCAGATGGGCAATGCTGAGTGAGGTGGTAATCCTTTCTGCTGATTATTGGATTTATATTTTTGTTTTGTTTGTTGTTTAGATGCACAGGGTGCTACTGGTGGTTGGGCAATGCTGGGTTTTCTATTCAAGTGGTTTCCTATCTGTGAGATTTCATTATTTGATACTCCCTAGGGTTCATTCTCTGGTAGTCTAGAGTCTTGGGGTCAGTGCTCCCACTCCAAAGGCTCAGGGCTTGATCTCCATATTAAGTTTAAAAATGTTGTAATGCTCATTGCCACTGAAGGAGTCCATATGGGATGAAGAATTACTATGGGAAGAGTCCACGAGTAGCCACCATGTTTTGAGTCTGTTGGATAACTGAATCCAAGCTCACTACACTTGCCACAGGACAGGCCAGTGAATCTGAGAGATGAGGTGTTGAGGCAAGGAAAAGACTTTTATTGGGAAGCCAGCAGACAGAGAAGATAGCAAGATAGCACCTCAAAATAACCATCTTCCAGACCTGCACTCTTAAAAGTATACCCATTGAATCCCAACTTCAACAGGGAGTTTCATGTATAGCCACAGTAGTTGGCTTTGATGTCTTCTTTTTTCTTATTATAGTAATTCATATTTTTTTAACTCATGTATTCATGAAGCTATATTACTAACTAGAGCAGAATTTTCCAGTTTTAATTGCATTGCCACTTTGTACTGGAGAGCTATTTGTTGGAGCAGGGGGCTGTAGGATGCTGAGTAGCATCCTTGGCCTCTACCCACTAGATGCTGGTAGTATCCCAAAGTTGCGACACTGAAAATGTATTCAGACACAGGCAGATATCCTGGAGGTGGCAGGCAAAACTGCCCCTGGATAAGAACAATTACTCTGGAAGTCTGGGTCACAGGATCATATCTTTTTCCTTTCCCTAAAGTAATTTTCTAGGCTCCTAAATCCTTAGTTTTAGAGTAACCCAATTCTGTTCTTGGGCAGTTATAGACTTTTAAAGGCATAAGAAAAAATTTAAAGTTATCATTTACAAATCACTTTCTCCACTTTTTTCTCCATAGGACATGAAAAGATCTTATTTCTTTCTAAAATATTTGAAAGAGAAAATTACTATCATGACCAAATAATTCAGGAATTTATAATATATGGGCCTTTCTTCAGATGGAATTCATAGATAAACTCTATCACTAAGACCCTTGCTGCTTTTCCTGTTTTGTAACCTTTAATAGGAATTAATCTTATTATTATTATTTAAAAGTATAAAGACATTTCGTTTCACTCTAAATACATTAAATTTTCCTTAGAATATTATCTACACCACTGTTTTACTTCTCTGTATTTTAATTGATATGCATCATATTATTTATCATTGACCTTTCTACATGCATTTGCTGTCCCTTTTGAGATTTAAGAATCTTCTTGATTTGTCAGTGAATGTCCTGAAAAATATGCCCTCTATGGACCTTGAAGACATACTTTTCACTGCAGGAGAAAATGGTTTTGTTAGCATAATCCTGGTCCAAAAAAACCAAATCTTGTTCTTTGATTCCACTGATGCAACCAGCTGTTCATTTTTCATATCTCTTTTCTCTTCCAAAGGTATGGCCTTCAAGTTGGGGGAAAAGATAAAAATACCACCTGGACTCCATGCCCTTCAGTTCCTTACATAATTGAAAAACGGTAATGGTGGATTCAAGGTTTGTTGTTGTTTGCTTATTTTTTAACTCCAGTATTAATCCCATGTGTGTCAGCCCAACTGAGTAAAAGGTTAATTAAATTTTTTATTCTTAAGTCTGGGTAAAAACTCTCTCACATCTTACAGATTCCAAAATGAGAGCTTAACACCTGAACAACTGGTAAGCCACAACTCTGTTTCCCTTTGAAGGGAAATCATCTGTCTTTATATTTGATGTCTTCTTACAAGTACCGTTCGAATTTGGCTAATTTTCCAGACTTTTGCATTGTTATGTCAAATATGGAGTATTAGTTATTTGAAAAAGCTGAATTTACTCTTGCCACATCTTCAGATGCCATAGAACTCAAATGATTAAGAGAAATTTGTTAGATTTTTCTCCTTTGTCAATATTTTGAAACTTTGATTTTCTTCAACCTGTTGGGTATCTTTTTTTATCAAAAACTTTCTATGACAATTATTTCTCTATCCTCTCTAACTAAATTGATCCTAAGTGATTGTTTAACCAGGTCACTTGCTTTTTCTTTTCTCAAAGTAGTACGTCCAGCTTCCATTTATGAAACTTTCTATTGGAGTTTCTCAGACAGTAGGAAAAAGTTTACATAAAGCCAAGAGCTATTTGGAAATGATCTCTTACTTCTCTTCACATTCATATACACATTACTTTACAACTCCAAAAATGTTTCTTTCATCCATTCACTCTACTCATATATTTCATCACTGTTCTAAACTCTGAGTATTTGACTGAAAACAACATTACCAGGACCAAACTCGTTTTGTGCTTACCTTAGTATAAGGGGAGGCAAAGAGATGGCAAAATTCAATTCAATACATACAATAATCTCACATAGTGATAAAGCTATGTAGAAAGTGAAATGGGGTTATATGTAGGAGAAAAGTGGCAGATTTTTGCATGCCTTGAAGATAACTTGGCCAGTTCTGTCTTACTTTTGGCTCATGCAAATGCACAAGCATGTTGGCTAGTAGCACACCGTACCCTGATTCTGGAACAGTCACTCATCCTTTAAGAGCAGCAAATAACTCCAGAATATCAAATTGGAGCTTAATTTGTATTATATTTGCTTACTATTCCTGAGAACTATTTCAGATGTTGGAATAAATATAAAATTTACACATACCCAGAAGTAAAGGTAAATATCCCAGTCATTAAGAAAATAGATTTTGGTATCAGGAAAAAAAAAAAATTTTTTTATTTCCAGAGTGGCTGGAGGCTAGCTTTGAATTTGAGCAAATGTACTTACTTCTTGGAGCCTCAGTTACCTCACCTATAAATTAGAGCAGTCCTGTGAGCAATGTGTGTCATAGATTTGGAATCAGAATAAAATGTAATATCTAACCAAAAACAAATAACTGAATACCCAGAATAGAACAGCAAAAATATGAGTTATCTTCTTTTTTTGATAGGGGGTGGGGTAGAGTGTTATCTCTTATTTCCATTCATTTTTGTTATGATGCTACTTGATCTAGAAAAATTTTAAGACTGTAATGTTTATTTGTGGTAACAATAATAGCATGTTGACTTTTCTAGCATAGTCCCCAGTTTTTAAACTTTATTCCATTTAAAAAACTATCAAGCCTGGCTTAGTTTTCCTTGGTTTTCTGTTTGAAAAATAGGAATAAATTATAGATACTTCAAATACACTGTGCTCTGTGTGTTGATAAATAGACCTTGCTTTTCCTGCTTTCTTGGCTGGCGGTACCATCTTCTGTACAGATGATTTAGAAGCCAGATGCAGAGCAATTTGAGATGTAGATGCCTCATACTGTGAAGCAATTATTGCCCTAGAGGCTCTTATCCTGCCTGTTTATAATTTTGTTATAAAGCAAACAAACTTTTAACTGTGGAATATTCATCAACCTGTAGCAACAGAATCATTAAAGATGCAAATTTACATGACCATATTGGTAGACATGTTGTAAGGGTCTGCATCATAGCATTAATGGTAACAAACAAAATCTAGGATTTTCTCCAAACACATATATTATTGATGGAAGCTTATTTGCCAGTCCCCTGTTTTGTTTTTGTTGCTCAAAATGTAGAGGAAAAAAATTCTCAGGGAAAGGTTATAAGGCAAAAGCTCAGATAACTCAATTAAAGTATTTAAAATCCTGAATAAGGAGTCTTGGAAGTAATCTACTAAGAAAAAAAAAAAAAGGAAAGAGAGAGAGAGAGATGTACATAATGTACATATAGTTGTATATAAAAGAGAAGCTGGTATTGACAGGGAAAGGAAATGGGATTGAGGTGAAATACAAGTTGGTGTTTGGCCACATAACATCTGTTCATGTCCGAGCCTTGAAAATAAAGATATGCACTGAAAATATTTTGATTATCTTTCTGCCTAACACCCAAGTAACAATAAGAATTTTGCATAGAATTTTATATCATTGTCAAGTAAGTATACCACCAACTTTACTGTTAGGGGAAAAAATATTCATTTTAAAGGGAAAGAGGAAGTCTGGATTTCCTTTTAACTTCTGGATAAAAAGGGGAAAAAAAATTACCTCAGGGAGAAGTACAATTCAATATCACTTTTTAAAACCCATGTTTGCAAAATATCAATCTAACTGAAATAGGAGAGGACTCTGTTAGACTGGATAACACAGACATTTGTTTTTTTAATACAATATGATTATATGTTTATATTTTCTACTGCCTCTGAGAGCATCAGCAGCTCTCTCAGTGAGAGAATAGGCTTTCTTCTGTAAGTTTCAATTTGAAGGAGAATTAATATATGCTATACATTCAGATTTCAAAGTTTTTCACTTTATCTAAGTACCAAGGCACTCTTTCTATGAGTGATCTCTTCAAAACTCCTAAAATAAACAAATTTTTAAAAACGTTTATACTTCTGGATGGAGAATGTTGGAGTAATCATTAAATAAAAAAGGCAACATCAGCAAAGTCAAAATGTCTCAATGTCAGCTAGACAGCACAAGAAGAATATTTAAACATGAGTGTACAACTTGCTTCTCTGGTATTCATTCATCATGAGGAAAAGGAAAGGGGGTGGAATCAGTAAGGAAATAATGAAGAAAATATGTCTAAACATTTTTATTTGTCATATACAACATTTCCTGCTGATCAAGCTGGCTCCTATGGATGGCTAATGAGCAGAAAATGAAGATGGAAGTGTTAGAAAAAAAAATGTACGAGGTTTGTCTCCTTTTCATTAGAATGTACCATGGGAATATAAAAATAGAGGAGAAATGAGATTTAACATCTTTTTAGCTTCAAATGATTTGTTACTTCAAAAAGAAATAACAAAGTTCTGGCTTGTTAGAAACTTGGAAGTCACCACTCTATCTTAACAACCAAAAACTGAAAAATCAATTCATGTTAGAGGTGTAAGAAAGTTAGGTCAGGGAAAAAGAGCTGCCCCCAAATTTAGACAGACTGATGGGCAAAAACAGAGAATCACAACCTACTGAAGAAAAAAGCTATGCACTAAAGCCTCCTGGGGAGACAGTGCTGGGGTAGGGAAAACTGAACGGTATTTGATGAATTGCTGGAGGCTCAGTGTGGAAAACTCTGAGAGGAAAATCTTTAACAATACCCAGGCACTGAGAAGCCATCCACTTTTCTGAGTTTTGGAGCCTACTAGGTTCTCACAGCAGAGAAGACAATGGCACCCCACTCCAGTACTCTTGCCTGGAAAATCCCATGGATGGAGGACCCTGGTAGGCTGCAGTCCATGGGGTCGCTGAGAGTTGGACACGACTCAGTGACTTCACTTTCGCTTTTCACTTTCATGCATCAGAGAAGGAAATGGCAACCCACTCCAGTGTTCTTGCCTGGAGAATCCCAGGGATGGTGGAGCCTGGTGGGCTGCCATCTCTGGGGTCACACAGAGTCGGACACGACTGAAGTGACCTAGCAGCAGCAGCAGCAGGTTCTCACAGTGAATATCAGATTAGAAATCCCCTCATACTTTTGCCATAGGTAGAAAAATGAAATCATGTTGAAATATTGCAGAGCATTCTATATTTCTTAACAAGATCTGACCTCAGGGAAGTGATTTAGCCTGAGGGTAACCTGATGTAGTTTTATCAGAGCCTCACTGACCTGGAGCTATTGAAATACCCAACTCCACATAGTAAGTTCAATTCAGTTCAGTCGCTCAGTCCTGTCCCAATCTTTGCAACACCATGGACTGCAGCACGCCAGACTTCCCTGTCCATCACCAACTCCCAGAGCTTACTCAAACTCATGTCCATTGAGTTGGTGATGCCATCCAACCATCTCATCCTTTGTCATACCCTTCTCCCGTCTTCAATCTTTCCCAGGATGAGGGTGTTTTCAAATGAATCAGTTCTTCATATCAGGTAGCCACAGTATTGGAGTTTCAGCTTCAGCATCCGTCCTTCCAGTAAATATTCAGTACTCATTTCCTTTAGAATGGACTGGTTGGATCTCCGTGCAGTCCAAGGGACTCTCAAGAGTCTTCTCCAACAGCACAGTTCAAAAGCATCAATTCTTCGGCACTCAGCTTTCTTTATAGTCCAGCTACATCCATACATGAAAGTGAAAGTGAAGTCACTCAGTCCTGTCCGACTCTTTGCGACCCCATGGACTGTAGACTACCAGGCTCCTCTGTCCATGGGATTTTCCAGGAAATAGTAATGGAGTGGATTGCATTTCCTTCTCCAGGGGATCTTCCTGACCCAGGGATCGAACCAGGTCTCCCTCATTATAGACAGATGCTTTACTGTCTGAGACATGACTATTGGAAAAACCATGGCTTTGATTAGACGTACCTTTGTTGGCAAAGTAAAGTCTCTTCTTTTTAATATGCTGTCAAGGTTGGTCATAACTTTTCTTCCATGGAACGTGTCTTTTAATTTCATGGCTGCAGTCACCATCTGCAGTGATTTTGGAGCCCCCAAAATGAAGTCTGTCACTGTTTCCATTGTTTCCCCATCTATTAGCCATGAAAGGATAGAACTGGATGCCATGATCTTCATTTTCTGAATGTTGAGTTTTAAGCCAACTTTTTTACTCTCCTCTTTCACTTTCATCAAGAGGCTTTTTAGTTCCTCTTCATTTTATCCCAAAAGGGTGGTGTTATCTGCATATCTGAGGTTATTGATATTTCTCCCAGCAATCTTGATTATAGCTTGTGCTTCATCCAGCCCAGCATTTCTCATGATGTACTCTGTATAGAAGTTAAATAAGCAGGGTGATGATACACAGCTTTGACGAACTTCTTTCCCGATTTGAAACCAGTCTGATGTTCCATGTCCAGGTCTAACTCTTGCTTCTTGACCTGCATACAGATTTCTCAGGAGGCAGGTCAGGAGGTCTGATATTCCCATCTCTTGAAGATCTTCCACAGTTTGTTGTGATCTACACAGTCAAAGGCTTTGACACAGTCAATAAAGCAGAATAAGGTATTTTTCTGGAACTCTGCATTCAAATGGGTATATCTTTCCTTTTTCTTTGTCTTTAGCATCTCTTCTTCTCTCAGCTATTTGTATGCCTCCTTAGACAACCATTTTGTCTTCTTACATTTCTTTTTCTTAGAGATGATCTTGATCACTTCTTCCTGTACAATGTCATGAACCTCTGTCCATAGTTCTTCAGGCACTCTGTCTATCAGATCTAATCCCTTGATCTATGTGTCTCTTCCACTGTATAATCATACAGGATTTGATTTAGGTCATACTGCAATGGTCTAGTGGTTTTCCTTAGTTTCTTCAGTTTAAGTCTCAATTTGGCAATAAGGAGTTCATGATCTGTGTCACAGTCAGCTCCTGGTCTTGTTTTTGCTGACTGTATAGAGTTTCTCCATCTTTGGCTGCTGCTGCTGCTGCTAAGTCACTTCAGTCGTGTCCGACTCTGTGTGACCCCATAGACGGCAGCCCACCAGGCTCTCCCATCCCTGGGATTCTCCAGGAAAGAATACTGGAGTGGGTTGCCATTTCCTTCTCCAATGCATGAAAGAGAAAAGTGAAAGTGAAGTTGCTCAGTCTGTCTGACTGTTAGTGACCCCATGGATGCAGCCCACCAGGCTACTCTGTCCATTGGATTTTCCAGGCAAGAGTACTGGGGAGGGGTGCCATTGCCTTCCCCGCTTTGGCTGCAAAGAATACAATCAATTTGATTTTGATATTGACCATTTGATGATGTCCATGTGTAGAGTCATCTGGTGTTGTTAGAAGAGGTTGATTGCTATGATCAGTGTGTTCTCTTGGCAAAACTCTGTTAGCCTTTGACTCATTTTGTACTCAAACGCCAAATTTGCCTGTTATTCCAGGTATCTCTTGATTTCTTGCTTTTTCATTCCAGTTCCTTCTAATGAAAAGGACATCTTTTTAGGGTGTTAGTTCTAGAAGGTCTTGTAGGTCTCCATAGAACCATTCAACTTCAGCTTCTTCATCATTGCTGGATGGGGCATGCACTTGGATTACTGTAATATTGAATGGTTTGCCTTGGAAATGAGCAGAGATAATTCTGTTGTTTTTGAGATTTAATCCAAGTACTGCATTTTGGACTTTTTTGTTGACTATGATGGCTACTCCATTTCTTGTAAGGGATTCTTGTCCACGGTAGTAGATATAATGGTCATCTGAGTTAAATTCACCCATTCCAGTCCATTTTAGTTCACTGATTCCTAGAATGTCAATGTTCACTCTAGCCAGCTCCTGTTTGACCACTTCCAATATGCCTTGATTCATGGGCCTAATATTCCAGGTTCCTATGCAATATTGCTCTTTACAGNCGGTAGTAGATATAATGGTCATCTGAGTTAAATTCACCCATTCCAGTCCATTTTAGTTCACTGATTCCTAGAATGTCAATGTTCACTCTAGCCAGCTCCTGTTTGACCACTTCCAATATGCCTTGATTCATGGGCCTAATATTCCAGGTTCCTATGCAATATTGCTCTTTACAGCATTGGAATTTACTTCTATCACCAGTCACATCCACAACTGGGTGTTGTTTTTGCTTTGGCTCCATCTCTTCATTCTTTTTAGAGTTATTTCTGCACTGATCTCCAGTAACATATTGGGCACCTACTGACCTGGGATAGGACACATCTTTCAGTATATTGTGTTTTTGCCTTTTCATATTGTTCATGGGATTCTCAAAGCAAGAATAATGAAATGGTTTGCCATCTCTTCCTCCAGTGAACCACATTTTGTCAGAACTCTCCACCATGGCCCATCCATCTTGGGTGCCCCATGTAGCAAAGAAGAAGAGAAATACCCACTTCCTGTGTACTCAAGCCACCCTGTCTCCTGTTCTCTTGAGTAGGTTGTAGGCAAGGAGGTTATTTGGGCAGACTGGAGAGACTGAGATGCGAATGTGAGGTTCACACTTAGTGTAAAGACAGAGGCTGAGTAAGAGACTGAGACCTAATTTTAGGACTATGAATGCTTTCTGTTCCCCACAGGTTATCACCACATTCAGTTCCGTTCAGTTCAGTTCAGTTGCTCAGTCATGTCCGACTCATTGCGACCCCATGAATCACAGCACACCAGGCCTTCCTGTCCATCACCAACTCCCGCAGTTCACTCAGACTCGCGTCCATCGAGTCTGTGATGCCATCCAACCATTTCATCCTCGGTCGTCCCCTTCCTCTCCTGCCCCCAATCCCTCCCAGCATCAGAGTCTTTTCCAATGAGTCAACTCTTCGCATGAAGTGGCCAAAGTACTGGAGTTTCAGCTTTAGCATCATTCCTTCCAAAGAAATCCCAGAGTTGATCTCCTTCAGAATGGACTGGTTGGATCTCCTTGCAGTCCAAGGGACTCTCAAGAGTCTTCTCCAACACCACAGTTCAAACGCATCAATTCTTCNTTCCTTCCAAAGAAATCCCAGAGTTGATCTCCTTCAGAATGGACTGGTTGGATCTCCTTGCAGTCCAAGGGACTCTCAAGAGTCTTCTCCAACACCACAGTTCAAACGCATCAATTCTTCGGCGCTCAGCCCTCTTCACAGTCCAACTCTCACATCCATACGTGACTACTGGAAAACCACAGTTTTGACTAGACAGACCTTAGTCGGCAAAGTAATGTCTCTGCTTTTGAATATGCTATGTAGGTTAGTCATAACTTGTCTCCCAAGGTGTAAGCGTCTTCTAATTTCATGGCTTCAGTCACCATCTGCAGTGATTTTGGAGCCCAAAAAAATAAAGTCTGACACTGTTTCCACTGTTTCTCCATCTATTTCCCATGGAGTGATGGGACCAGATGCCATGATCTTCATTTTCTGAATGTTGAGCTTTAAGCCAACTTTTTCACTCTCCTCTTTCACTTTCATCAAGAGGCTTTTGAGTTCCTCTTCACTTTCTGCCATAAGGGTGGTGTCATCTGCATATCTGAGGTTATTGATATTTCTCCCGGCAATCTTGATTCCAGCTTGTGTTTCTTCCAGTCCAGTGTTTCTCATGACGTACTCTGCATATAAGTTAAATAAGCAAGGTGACAATATATAGCCTTGACGTACTCCTTTTCCTATTAGGAACCAGTCTGTTGTTCCATGTCTAGTTCCAACTGTTGCTTCCTGGCCTGTCAATTTACATTTCCTTTTCCCTTGTAAGCCATGCCTGCCTACCAAGAAAAAAATCATAAGACATATTAAAAGACAAAAGAGGCTCAGTCCAAAGAGACAAAGCAGGGATCTGTACCAGCTTTAGATATTACAGGGATGTTAGAAGTATCAGACCAGGAAGTTTTTAAAAAAGCAATAATTAATATACTAAGTAAAGGATAAATTAAACAACATGCAAGAACAGATGGATAATATAAGTGAAAAAAGATGGAAATTTTAAGAACCAAAATAAATACAATAGATCAAAAATAGCATAACAGATATGAACAATGATTTTAATGGCTTCTGAATAAACTGAAACAACTGAGGAAAGACTCTATAACATCTTGATATTGAGACTGATAACATCTCAGTAGAATTCTCCAAGATCAAGAAGCAAACAGACCAATAAATGAAGATCCTGGAATATCCAAGAAATATAGGATAACTATAAAAGTTATAACATGCACATATTGGAAGTACCAAGGGAGAAGATAGAGAGGAAGAAGCAGGAGAAATATTTAAAAGAATAATGACTCATAATTTTCCCAAATTAATGACACCAGTCCACAGACCCAGGAAACTCAGAGAATGCCAAGCAGGATAATTGTAAAAAAAAAAAAATTGTAAGTTGATGTATCCTTTTCAAACTATAGAAAATAAAAGAAGAATAAAAAATTCCTAAGAGAAGCAGCCAGAGTGGGAAGAAAAACATCTTACCCACAAAGAACAAAAATAAGAATTGTATAAGATAAAAAGAACAAAGATAAGAATTGTATCTAACTTCAACTCAGAAACTACTGTGCAAGCAAGAAGAGAGTGGAATGAAATATTTAAGATGTTGAGAGAAATAAAACCCACCAGCCTAGAATTCTGTACCCTGAAAAACTATCCTTCAAAAGTAAAGAAGAAGTAAAAACTTTCTTTAGATACACAAAAATTGAGGGATTTTACTGCCAGTAGACCTGCCTTTTGAGAAATTCTAAAAGAACTTCTTTAAGGAGAAAGAAAATAATGAAGATGAGAAATGTGTCTACATAAAGAAAGGAAGAGTGCTGGAGAGGTAATATGTGAAGGTGACAAAAGTATTTATGTTTTTATCTTAATTGATCTAACAAATAACAGTTTGTTAAAAAAATATCAACTATATATATATATATATATATGATCTGTCTCTTATACACATNTGTCTACATAAAGAAAGGAAGAGTGCTGGAGAGGTAATATGTGAAGGTGACAAAAGTATTTATGTTTTTATCTTAATTGATCTAACAAATAACAGTTTGTTAAAAAAATATCAACTATATATATATATATATATATATATATGATAGCTAAGTGTATATAAGTATACACACTCATGTATACTTTTATATAAGGGAAGTGATAATGATACAAAGGATAGATACAAAATGACACAAAGGATAGAAGGAAGAAATTAGGACTATTTTGTTATTGTAACATAAATACACTATCTGTGAAGTGGTATAGTATTATTTTCAAATTGATCTAGATTAGTTGTAAGGGTTTATTACAAACTCTAGAGTGACAACTGAAAAAGTATAATTGATATACTAAGAAAAGAGAAAATTTAGTCATATGGAAACTTCCACAGCTTCGTAAAGAATATCTATAAAACTCTACAGCTCACTACATATTATTGGTTAAACATTTGAAGCTTTTTCATGAAGGTTAAAAATAATGTAAAGATATCCCTACCCACCACTTCTTTTCCATATTGTATCACAAATCCTGGCTAATGCAGTAAGATAAGAAAAGGAAACAAAGCGATTAAAAACTGAGGGGAAAAAAGTAAAACTGTGGAGATAAGGTGGTGATTTATGTAGGAAATCTGAAAGAATGGCAGAAAAACTCCTGAAACTAATAATCTATTATAGCAAAGTGGAAAACATGGTTAGTATACAAAATTCAGTTGCTCTCCTATATACCAAAAATAAACAAGTGAAATTAAGAATATACTTTCTATTAGTACCCTCCAAATGAAGTACATAGGCATAAATCTAGGAAAATATGAGATCTATATGAGGAAAACTACAAAACCATGGTGAACACAATAGGAGAAGAGCTACACAAATGGGGAGAGATTCCATGTTTATGGGTATAAAGATTCAATACTGTAAAGATGTCTGTTCTTCCCACTTGATATCTAGATTCAGTGAAATCCCAAGCAAAATCCTAAAAAGTTACTTTGTGGATATTGACATAGTGATTATAAAGGCTTTTGGGAGGCAAAATGCCCAGAATAGTCAACACAATATTCAAGGATAAGAAACCATATTATAAAGCTACAGTAATCAAGAGAACATGGTATTGGAGAAATAGACAGATTAAGGGAATATAGTAGAGTCTAAAGCTAGGTCTATAATTGGCTGATCATTGAAGAAGTAGCAAAGGCAATACAATGGAGCAAATATAGTCTTTTTAACAAATGGTCCTGAAACAACTGTATACCCACATACAGAAAAGCTAATCACAGACTTCACATCCTTGAAAACAAAAACAAAAATAACTCAAAATAGATCACAGAAGTAAATGTAAAGCAGAAAACTATAAAACTCCTAGAAGATGACATAGGAGAAAATCTACATAACTTTGGGTTTGATGATGACTTTTTAGATGCAATATCAAAGGCATAACCCATGATAGAAAAAAATGGATAAGCTAGACTTTATTGAAATTTTATGTTTTGTGTAAGATTGTTAAGAGAATCGCAGGCCACAGACTGGAAGAAAACATATGCAAAACACATATCTAATAAATGACTTGTAGCCAACATGTGGAAAGAATTCTCAAACTAAACAAAAGAAAATAAACAACCTGATTACAACTGGGCCAAACATCTGAACAGAAACCTATTCAAAGAAGATATACAGATTTTAAATATCCCTGTGAAAAGAGACTATGTATATCATCAAGGAAATGCAAAATAAAACAATGAGATTTTGCCATATACCTTTAAGAATGGCCAAAATCCAGAACACTGATAGCATCAAATTTTAGCAGTCTCATAGAGCAACAAAATCTTTCCTTCATTGCTGGCTGAAATGAAAAATGGTACAGACACTTTGAAACAGTCTGACGGTTTCTTATAAAACTAATCATACTCTTACCGTACTATTCAGTAATTGTCCTTGGTATTTACCCAAAGAAGTTGAAGGTTTATGTCCAACTAATACTTACTAAATGGATATTTTCAACAACTTTATTATAATTTTCCAAACTTGGAGTCAATCAGGTATATTTTAGTAGGTGAATGAATCAAAACTGTGGTACATCCAAACAATAAAATATTATTAAGTGCTGAAAGAAATGAGCTGTCAATCCATTAAAAGGTATGCTGCTGCTGCTCCTGCTAAGTCGCTTTAGTCATGTCCGACTCTGTGCGACCCTATAGACAGTAGCCCACAGGCTCCCCCGTCCCTGGGAATCTCCAAGCCAAAACACTGGAGTGGGTTGCCATTTCCTTCCCCAATGCATGACAATGAAAAGTGAAAATGAAGTCGCTCAGTTGTGTCCGACTCTTGGCGACACCATGGTCTGCATGGTCTGCAGCCCACCAGGATCCTCTGTCCATGGGATTTTCCAGGCAAGGGTACTGGAGTGGGGTGCCATTGCCTTCTCTGATTAAAAGGTGTAGAGGATACTTAAATACATTTTACTCAAAGAAGCTAATCTTAAAAGATCACATACTGTATCATTCCAAGTATAACACATTCTGGAAAGACAAAACTATGAAAGACAATTTTTTAAAAAAGTGGTTACCAGTGGTTAGGAAGAAAGAGGGACAAATAGGTCAAGCTCAAAGTTTTCTCTTAATGGCAGTGAAGCTACTTTGTATGATACTGTATGGTGGCTACGTGTCATTATAAATTTATCAAAACCCATAGAATGTACAGCCACCAAGAGGAAGCCCTAATGTAAACTATGGTCTCTGGGTAATAATGATGTATCAGTGTAGATTGGATTTTAACAAATGTACTGCTCTACATTTGTTAAATTGTAGAATATTGATAATGGGGGCATGTGTGGGAGCAAGAAGAATATGGGAAATGTCTCTGCTGCTCTCTTAATACTGTATGAACCTAAAATTACTTTCAAATAGTCTAGTTAAAATTAAGGGGGCTTATTGAAGTGATTATTTCACAAATATGTAAGTTAAACGTTATATATTTACATAAACCTCATGTCATATGCCTTAAACTTAAATGGGTATATGTCAATTATATCTCAATAAAATTAGGGGGAAAATGTGGAGAAAGAATTATACCAGTCTTGCTCTAAACCTTGTTAGATATTAATTCACATGTTCTGTGTTGAGTTTACATCAAAGGCCAGCCATAAATTCTCATGGGATACCAATACATATGCTGAGATTATTTAAACCATTTTGATCTATTTTTATTGTTGACATTCGTTTGTAGAATCAGGTCTGAAATGAATGAATAATGAGCCCCTAGGAAAGTCAGACAGAGAGAGCTCCTTCTGGCTCACCTGAGACAAAATTCACCATTTCTTCTCCTATCTTTTTTTTTTTTTTACAAGCTATAAGCACTAAGAATCCCACTTAAATGGAGAACCAAGAATCTCTGAAGAAAAGCAACTATTCAGGACTTCTAATTAAAAATGCTATAGATCTTTTCAATGTCAGTGTTAACATGCCGGGAAAACTGCTGTTCACCAAGCTGTAAAAAAGTCCTGAAATTGCTTTGATATTTTAATATGTCCTGTCAGGAATGGTGACTGATCAGAGATTTTGCCTTACTTACAAATTCATAATTTAATGAATACTGGCAGAAGACTTGAGACCCCTAGGTCAGAGACAAAATGGATGGCATTAGTCACTTGCCTTGCCAGAGCCAGAGTATCATTGTGGATTTCCTGGCACTCCAGTTCTCTCTGGGCAATATGATGAAAGCCAAGTGATACCAGAACATCAGGCAGGTGGGATATATCAGATCTTCGTGAATATCTTTGTATAACTGCAGAGATTTCACAGACACGCAGATGCAGCAACAGTTCTTAAAGTGTTGCCCGGAATAAGCAGCATTGATGTCTTCTGAGAACTTGTTACAAAAGCAAATACTCTAGCTTCAGCCCAGACTTAGGGAATCAGAAACTCTGGGGTTGGAGCCCAGCAATCTGTATTATTTTAGCAACAAATCTCCAAATGATTCTTATATGCACTAAAATTTGAGAATTATGAAAGGAAGAACACAAAAAGCTTGATTTATAAACTCATAAAACAATGGTTCTGTTAATGTTTTACAAGATACTACCTTTGCTAGAATAATTGCCAGAGCTATAGCTTGTGTATGTGTTTTAATTATCCATTCATTCTTCATCATCTATATACTGTTAAACTCAGTCACTATTAAGTACTCGGCATATACAAGATAACATTTTTTTGTGCTTAGGACACAGCAGAGGAAAAAAAAAAAAAA
>SJYX01022777.1:194765-206094 GCA_006410675.1 Oreotragus oreotragus
GTACTTTGGCCACTTCATGTGAAGAGTTGACTCATTGGAAAAGACTCTGATGCTGGGACGGGTTGGGGACAGGAGGAGAAGGGGACGACAGAGGATGAGATGGCTGGATGGCATCACTGACTCGATGGACGTGAGTTTGAGTGAACTCCGGGAGTTGGTGATGGATAGGGAGGCCTGAAGTGCTGCAGTTCATGGGGTCGCAAAGACTCGGACGTGACTGAGCGATTGAACTGAACTGAACTAGAAAATTTACCTTTAGAATATCTAAGAAATAATTAACCATTTGAAATACAGAAAAGATTTTAAGAGATTGCTTACACAAGTAGTGATGAAAGCACTATTCTGGGGGTAAGAACATGTTGATTTAGTCCCAGCCCTGCCTCTTATGCCTTAGAGATCTGAAAAATTCTGTGAGGCATTCCTTATTTCAAGATCAGTAATCTGTTGTCATAGTTGTATTACATGGTAAACAACCACAGAACCTTAGTGGCATACAACAATGATTTATTAAGATAATGAGTCTGAAGTTCAGAGATTTCAGGTCGGTGTTTCAGGTTTCAATTAGGCTTGCTCACGTGCCCGAGAATCAGACGACTATAAGGTGGGGGCATCTGATTATAGGCAGAAACAGCAGAGCTCTGTTCCATACTCCTCCATTATCTCTGGCAGGCTAGCTGAAGCATCTTCTCATGGCGAAGGCAGATGAGAGAGAGCTTTACATGCCAGTGCTTTACAAGCCTTAAGTCAAATGGAAGACCACTATAAAGTTATATGACATAGTTCATGGGTACAGGGAAGGGGGAAGAATTGGGAATTGTTTTTGCAATCTACCACAATTCACACTCCAGCATAATTATTCTCATTCCTTCCACATGTAAAATATGTTCACCCATCCCCAGAGCTTCATCCATCATTTTAAAATTCAGGATAGTGTAAGGTTTCTGTTGATCAGGAGGTTTGCAAGTGAAAAAGAATAGAGAGATACAGCAATCAATCACTGGTCAAAAGTCATTCTGGAATTCTGGGCAAATATTGCCAGATACAAAGTTGCTAGGCTGTTGACCGATGAAGTCAGAGGAAAATGTGAATAGATCTACATAAAATGTATTTTAAAAAATAGAAATAGGAGGGGTTAAAAACTAGTCTTTAGGGAGAATAGTCAGAATGCTGTTTAATAATAGATGTGCTATTAATTATACAGTGTACATTGTAAACTGTAATTTAAAACCTAATATTTTATGAATACATTTTTTAATTGCAATAAACCCTTTTGGTAGAAACTCATTTTGAAAAAATGAAAATACATGTTTCACTGAAAAAAAAGTACCAGCTTTTCATTTTGCAAATTTGATGATGAATGTTTAACAAAAACTAGATGTCAGAATTTTACATTTATCAGGATGATTTCATATCTTCCTTGGTAGCTCAGACAGTAAAGAATATGCCTCCAATGCAGCAGCCTGAGGAGATGCAGGTTCGATCCCCAGGTTGGCAAGATCTCCTAGAAAAGGGAATGGCTGCCCACTCCAGTATGCTGCCTGGAGAATTCCATGGACAGAGGAGCCTTGTGGTCAACAGTCAGACACAACCAAGCAACTAAAACTTTCAGTTTCTTTTCATGGTATTAGTGATTCTATACAAACTGTAATAGCAGAAGAAAATTTGGTTAAAAACTATCATCATATTCTATACATAACATATTAAAATGATAACTGAAATAGCAGTTTAATACCTGTAGCTTTAAAAATTATATTTACATATTTCTTTATGAAGCATGATTTTATATTTACATTCAATTCAGTTCAATCATTCACACATGTACAACTCTTTGTGACTCCATGGACTGTAGCACACCAGGCTTCCCTGTCCCTTACCAAGTCCCAGAGCTTGCCAAAACTCATGTCCATTGAGTCAGTGATGCCATCCAACCGTTTCATCCTCTGTCGTCTCTTTCTCCTCCTGCCTTCAATATTTCCTAGCATCAGGATCTTTTCCAATGAGTGTGTTCTTCACATCAGGTGGGCAAAGTATTGGAGTTTCAGCTTCAGCATCATTCCTTCCAATGAATATTTAGAAGTGATTTTCTTCAGGATTTACTGGTTTAATCTTCTTGCAGTCCAAGGGACTCTCAAGAGTCTTCTTCAACACCACAGTTCAAAAGCATCAGTTCTTTGGTGCTCAGCTTTCTTTATAATCTAATTCTCACATCCATACATGACTACTGGATAAACAATAGCTTTGACTAGATGGACCTTTGTTGGCAAAGTATTATCTCTGCTTTTTAATAAGCTGTCTAGGTTGGTCATAGCTTTACTTCCAAGGAGAAAGTGCCTTTTAATTTTGGGGTTGTAGTCACCATCTGCAGTGATTTTGGAGCAGCCCAAAACAAAATCTGTCACTGTTTCCACTGTTTCCCCATCTATTTGCCATGAAGTGATGGAACTGGATGCCATGATCTTAGTTTTCTGAATGTTGAGTTTTAAGCCAACTTTTTCACTCTCTTCTTTCACTTTCATCAAGAGACTCTTTAGTCTTTCTTTGCTTTTTTCCATAAGGGTGATGTCATCTGCATATCTGAGGTTATTGATGTTTCTCCCAGCAATCTTGATTTCCACCTTGTGCTTCATCCATCCTGGCATTTCGCATGATATACTCTGCATTTAAGTTAAATAAGCAGGGTGACAATATACAACCTTGACATACTCCTTTCCCTATTTGGAGCCAGTCTATTGTTCCATGCCCAGTTCTCACTGTTGTTTCTTGACTTGCACACAGGTTTCTCAGGAGGCAGGTTAGGTGGTCTGGTATTCCCAACTCAAAGAATTTTCCAGTTTGTTGCGATCCACACAGTCAAAGGCTTTGGTGTAGTCAATAAAGCAGAAGTAGATATTTTTCTGAAACTCTCTTGCTTTTTACGATGATCGAATGGATGTTGGCAACTTGATCTCTTGATCCTCTGCCTTTTCTAAATCCAGCTTGAATATTTGGAAGTTCATGGTTCCCGTATTGTTTAAGCCTGGCTTGGAGAATTTTGAGCATTACTTTGCTAGCGTGTGAGATGAGTGCACTTGTACAGCAGTTTAAACATTCTTTGCCATTGCCTTTCTTTGGAATTGGAATGAAAACTGACCTTTTCCAGTCCTGTGGAAAATGTCATTTACATTAAACTATGGTTTTTGATTTGGGAAATACATTTAATCAATTTCTGTTCCAAACTTTCTTTTGAACCTAGAAAAGTGAAGCAATTGTTTTTAACAATTTGGTTCCACTATCAGAAAGAACTTTTAAAAAGTCAAATTATATCATTTTTACTTTTGTTAAGTGTCATCAGATATTTTAAAAAGACAAATTAATTCTGAGAAGAGTTTGCTATTTTTCCATCAAGTAATAAAGAATCAAAATAAAATTTCTAGAAATTAATTTTTCAACTATAACAGCTGACAATATTGTGAAAAATACCGCAAATTTAGTTAAAATTCTCAATACTTAAGATAAAATTATTTACCATTAAAAAAAAAACAAGGTTGTTGAAGAAGCAGGTCCATACTGGGGAAAATAAATTATTCTTAATAATTAGAAGGCCAAATGAGTGAAAATGTACTTTGGATTGTGGTTTTAATGTATATCATTATTCTGTCTATAGAAGTGATAATGCTATACTAAGCAAATCAGAAACTATAATTGAAAAGATTTATTAATATTTATATACTGTTATTGGAGAAGGAAATGGCAACCCACTCCAGTATTCTTGCCTAGAAAATCCCGTGGACAGAGGAGCCTGGTGGGCTGCTATCCATAGTGTTCCCAGAGTTGGACATGACTGAAACGACAGCATGCATGCATGCATTGGAGATGGAAATGGCAACCCACTCCAGTATTCTTGCCTGGAGAATCCCAGGGAGCGAGGAGCCTGGTGGGCTGCCACATATGGGGTCTCACAGAGTCAGACACAACTGAAGCGACTTATTAGCAGTGGCAGCATATACCATTTTATATGTGGAGGCTTTCCTGTTGGCTCAGCAAGTAAAGAATCCACTTGGAATGTTATATATGTGTGTGCATAGTTTTATACAGTTCCGTTCAATTCAGTTGCTCGGTCATGTTTGACTCTTTGCATCCCCATGAACTGCAGCATGCCAGGCAACTCTGTCCATCACCAACTCCCAGAGTTCACTCAAACTCATGTCCATTGAGTTTTGCATCGGTGATACCATCTAACCATCTGATCCTCTGTCATCCCCTTCCCCTCCTGCCTTCAATCTTTCCCAGCATCAGGGTCTTTTCAAATGAGTCAGTTCTTCGCATCAGGTGGCCAAAGTATTGGAGTTTCAGTTTATACATATATCTATATAAAGTTAAATAATCATATGTAGACATTAGGGCATGGACTTCCCTGTAACTCAAATGGAAAGAACTTGCCTACAATGCAGGAGACCAGGATTTGATCCCTGGGTTGGGAAGTTCCTCTGGAGAAGGGAATGACAATCCCACTCCAGTCTTCTTAATACATATATCTATATAAAGTTAAATAATCATATGTAGACATTAGGGCATGGACTTCCCTGTAACTCAAATGGAAAGAACTTGCCTACAATGCAGGAGACCAGGATTTGATCCCTGGGTTGGGAAGTTCCTCTGGAGAAGGGAATGACAATCCCACTCCAGTCTTCTTGCCTGGAGAATTCCATGGACAGTGAAGCCTGGTGGGCTGTAGTCCGTGGGGTCGCTAACAGTCAAACACAACTGGGTGTCTAACACACACAGAGACATTAAGATAAATAAAAATGGAAAGAAGTTGTCATCAGCAGATTTTATTTGACGAGTATACACTAACACACAAGTCATCATAGATTAAAAGCAGGAAGATATGATTAAAAAAGAACAAAGAAAGGTCAAATATATATGTTAGTTGCTCAGTCATGTCCTACTCTTTACAAAACATGAACTATAGCCTTCCAGACTCTTCTGTCCATGGAATTCTTCAGGAAAGCATACTGGAGTTGGTAGCCATTCCCTTCTTCAGGGGATCTTCCCAACCAGGGATCAAACCCGGTCTCCTTCATTGCAGATAGATTCCTTACCATCTGAAACAAAAAATAAATAATAACTGTCTAAAATAATAGTAATGATACTTTTGTTTTTTAAATAGTATATACATACATGTATATATTACATTAGCATAAAGATGGATGGTAGCCATTGAAAGTAAAGTATTCTAAAGTCTTATGTTATCATGGAAATGGTAAAAGTATAATTTCTAAGTCTTTAATAGTTCTGTATAACATTTTATATTATCTTTGGTTTTCCCAATAATGAAAGTAAAATGTTTCACTATAAGAAGATAATAAAAGAAAAAATCTGAAAGGTTATAATAATACTTAACCCAAAAGAAAGAATAAAAGGAGTCAAAGTAATCTTGAATATTTGGAACAAATAAAAATCGGAACCAAGTCTATAAACTCAAACATTTCAGTAATTACACTAAATGTAAACATTTTAAATATTCCAGTTGAAAGATAAGTATTATACAGATGAATTTTAAAAAATCTATTTACTGCTTTAAAAGAAAAATCTTAACTACTAAGGAAATATGAAAATTGAAAATAGACATATATGCAAGCCAGCACTAACCAAAAAATAACTGGTTTCACTCTAGTGGTATCAGGTAAGTGAAAAATGTCGGTTGATCAGTTGTGTCCAACGCTCTGTGAGCCCCGTGGACTGTAGCCCGCCAGGCTCCTGTCCATGGAATTCTTTAGGCAAGAATACCGGAGTGGGTAGCCATTCCCTTCCCCCTGTGATATTCCTGACCCAGAGATCCAACTGGGGTCTCCTGCATTGCAGGCAGATTCTTTACTCTCTGACCCATCAGGGAAGCCCATCAGGTAAGGTAAGCTTTCAAGCAGAAAGTATTACTGGAGACAAAGAGAACATTTTATTTTAACAAAATAATCTGTCCACTAAGAACATTGAACAATTTTTAATTTATGTGTTACTACTATTTTAGTCTCAAAATACATAATGCAAGAATTAAAAGGACCATAAAGGGAAATANATCAGGGAAGCCCATCAGGTAAGGTAAGCTTTCAAGCAGAAAGTATTACTGGAGACAAAGAGAACATTTTATTTTAACAAAATAATCTGTCCACTAAGAACATTGAACAATTTTTAATTTATGTGTTACTACTATTTTAGTCTCAAAATACATAATGCAAGAATTAAAAGGACCATAAAGGGAAATAGATAAACACACAAATTGAAGAGTTTTAATAGTCATCTCTCAGTAAATATAAATATAGGAAACAATGTTTTATAAACAGACCTACTATATGTTTTCCATTTTAGAACTTGTTTTAGCTTTTAAGCTTTAAATTTATCATTTATGAGCCATTTGTCAAAACTTAAGTAAGTACAATGAGCCAGACTAAGATATAGAAGGAAAAATGAATTATTTTCCTTAAGGAACTCACAAAAGAATGGATAGATACAATATACATAGATTATTGCATTACAGAATAACAGAGTTTACCTTACAGTGGAGGTGTGGGGAAGAAGATGTAGGATTCAGAAAATGTACTTAACTTTATCTTGAGATGTGAAGGATGATTTCATGAGTGAACAGAGCCCTGAAAGAACACTGAAGCCCTTTAACAAGGGACACTGTTTCTCATTCATTCTGCATTATGAGTGTCTAACACACCTGAGAAGAGTTTTTCACCTGAAAAACAGAATAAAGCATGCTCCAGGAAGATACATGTTGCCAAGAGAGAGCAAAGGACCTGCTGGTTCTGTGCAGGTTTTATGGAGCTTGTAAAGAGATTAGACAGGAAAGGTAAGTTGGAAATTAGGTGTGAAGTAATTCAGATGACCACGACCTCTGTAAGACTTGAGGTTCTTCCTGAAAATATCAAAAGGCAACAAAACACTTCAGTTATCTCTTTTAGATAGAAAGATTTTTTACTTCAAGTGTGACAAAAAAAAGAGGATCACTTATCTATCAAGTATTGACCCAAGAAGAATTTATAGAAATATTGAGTATGTCTTGTGGAGCTTAAGAAGATAGTTTAATAAGTATGTTTAAAATGTTCTCGTACTGCTCCCTGGTGGCTCAGAGGTTAAAGAGTCTGCCTGGAATGCAGGAGACCTGGGTTTGATCCCTGGGTTGGGAAGATCCCCAGGAGAAGGAAATGGCAACCCACTCCAGTACTCTTGCCTGGAGAATCCCATGGAGGGAGGAGCCTGGTAGGCTACAGTCCATGGGGTTGCAAAGAGTCGGACACGACTGAGCGACTTCAATTCTCTATTTGGAAATGCCGATATTTTCCTTTTGTGCAATTATTTAAATAATATGAAACATTTTTATGTATCATATGTAAGCCAAAATTTTCACTGAAATTATTTGTTGTAGTTGTTTGAACAACAAATATATTAAACATGGTCTGATTCAGAGCTTATATATTCTTGTCTTAAAGCTAAGTTCAGTTCAGTCGCTCAGTCATGTCCGATTCTTTGCGATACCATGAATCGCAGCACGCCAGGCCTCCCTGTTCATCACCATCTCCTGGAGTTCACTCAGACTCATGTCCATCGAGTCCGTGATGCCATCCAGCCATCTCATCCTCGGTCGTCCCCTTCTCCTCCTGCCCCCAATCCCTCCCAGCATCAGAGTCTTTTCCAATGAGTCAACTCTTCGCATGAGGTGGCCAAAGTACTGGAGTTTCAGCTTTAGCATCAGTCCTTCCAAAGAAATACCAGGGTTGATCTCCTTCAGAATGGAATGGTTGGATCTCCTTGCAGTCCAAGGGACTCTCAAGAGTCTTCTTCAACACCACAGTTCAAAAGCATCGATTCTTCAGCGCTCAGCTTTCTTCACAGTCCAACTTTCACATCCATACATGACCACAGGAAAAACCATAGCCTTGACTAGGCAGACCTTAGTCGGCAAAGTAATGTCTCTGCTTTTGAATATACTATCCAGGTTGGTCATAACTTTTCTTCCAAGGAGTAAGCGTCTTTTAATTTCATGGCTGCAGTCACCATCTGCAGTGATTTTGGAGCCCAAAAAAATAAAGTCTGACACTGTTTCCACTGTTTCCCCATCTATTTCCCATGAAGTGATGGGACCGGATGCCATGATCTTCGTTTTCTGAATGTTGAGCTTTAAGCCAACTTTTTCGCTCTCCTCCTTCACTTTCATCAAGAGGCTTTTTAGCTCCTCCTCACTTTCTGCCATAAGGGTGGTGTCATCAGCATATCTGAGGTTATTGATATTTCTCCCGGCAATCTTGATTCCAGCTTGTGTTTCTTCCAGTCCAGCGTTTCTCATGATGTACTCTGCATATAAGTTAAATAAGCAGGGAGACAATATACAGCCTTGACGTACTCCTTTTCCTATTTGGAACCAGTCTGTTGTTCCATGTCCAGTTCTAACTGTTGCTTCCTGACCTGCATACAGATTTCTCAAGAGGCAGGTTAGGTGGTCTGGTATTCCCATCTCTTTCAGAATTTTCCACAGTTTATTGTGATCCACACAGTCAAAGGCTTTGGCATAGTCAATAAAGCAGAAATAGATGTTTTTCTGGAACTCTCTTGCTTTTTCCATGATCCAGCGGATGTTGGCAATTTGATCTCTGGTTCCTCTGCCTGTTCTAAAACCAGCTTGAACATCAGGGAGTTCACGGTTCACATATTGCTGAAGCCTGGCTTGGAGAATTTTGAGCATTACTTTACTAGCGTGTGAGATGAGTGCAATTGTGCGGTAGTTTGAGCATTCTTTGGCATTGCCTTTCTTTGGAATTGGAATGAAAACTGACCTTTTCCAGTCCTGTGGCCACTGCTGAGTTTTCCAAATTTGCTGGCATATTGAGTGCAGCACTTTCACAGCATCATCTTCCAGGATTTGAAACAGCTCAACTGGAATTCCATCACCTCCACTAGCTTTGTTCTTAGTGATGCTTTCTAAGGCCCACTTGACTTCACATTCCAAGATGTCTGGCTCTAGATTAGTGATCACATCCTCATGATTATCTGGGTCGTGAAGATCTTTTCTGTACAGTTCTTCTGTGTATTCTTGCCACCTCTTCTTAATATCTTCTGCTTCTGTTAGGTCCATACCATTTCTATCCTTTATCGAGCCCATCTTTGCATGAAATGTTCCCTTGGTATCTCCAATTCTCTTGAAGAGATCTCTAGTCTTTCCCATTCTGTTGTTTTCCTCTATCTCTTTGCATTGATTGCTGAAGAAGGCTTTCTTATCTCTTCTTGCTATTCTTTGGAACTCTGCATTCAGATGCTTATATCTTTTCTTTTCTCCTTTGCTTTTCGCCTCTCTTCTTTTCAGTGCTATTTGTAAGGCTTCTCCAGACAGCCATTTTGCTTTTTTGCATTTCTTTTCCATGGGGATGGTCTTGATCCCTGTCTCCTGTACAATGTCACAAACCTCATTCCATTGTTCATCAGGAACTCTGTCTATCAGATCTAGGCGCTTAAATCTATTTCTCACTTCCACTGTATAATCATAAAGGATTTGATTTAGGTCATACCTGAATGGTCTAGCGGTTTTCCCTACTTTCTTCAATTTCAGTCTGAATTTGGTAATAAGGAGTTCATAATCTGAGCCACAGTCAGCTCCTGGTCTTGTTTTTTTGACTGTATAGAGCTTCTCCATCTTTGACTGCAAAGAATATAATCAATCTGATTTTGGTGTTGACCATCTGGTGATGTCCATGTGTAGAGTCTTCTCTTGTGTTGCTGGAAGAGGGTGTTTGCTATGACCAGTGCATTTTCTTGGCAAAACTCTATTAGTCTTTGCCCTGCTTCATTCCTCATTCCAAGGCCAAATTTGCTGTTACTCCTAAATGTGGATTCAAAAGAAAACTGACACCTAGGGCAAATATCATCCTAAAAAGATATTTTAGAAGAACATTATACCTTGATTTTACTTTTACTAGTATAGGCTTTCTGGAAAATAATGTGGTTTTTAATTAAATGACTATTTTTTGTCCAAGTAATATATCTGTTTTAACATAAATAATTGCAAAACTATCACTGAAAAAATGAGTCCATCTAGAGTTAAATAAAAGTTAAAGTCATCAGTGACATAAAGATAAAAATATACCAAAATCTTAACCAATAGAGAGGAAATACACTTTAACACAGTAATGTCTTTTGAAGAAAGATTTTAAACTATTCCATATTAAAGGAATATATACAAAATCACTACCTGGATTATAACTGATGAAGTCACATGTAATGAAAAATTTTGACAGTATTCAATTTTGTAGTTTATTGGAAATTTTCCAAACATTTGCAAAGATCTACAAAGGTATTAGAGTCAAGTATGTTTATACATCTGATGGAGTTCAAGGCATGTTACCCCCATATATGGCACTTTCCCATATTGAATTTAAAGTCGAAGGAGTTTGAGGAGCAGGAAGCAGGTTTTGACATCCTCCCCATGTACCCTTTTTCACTGAAACAGGTCATAATACTATCCTATGAGAGAAAACCTGCCTATACCAAGGAAAGGAGCATCCTTGTCTCTGAAGACAGACAGAAAGGAGGATCCTAACAAACAGGACTTTGTAAGTTTCCCCCAGCTTACTGCATTTAATTTTTACTTCTTAACCTGCCATATTTACTACTGCCCACTTTTCATCAACAGAGAAGACGATGGCACATCACTCCAGTACTCTTGCCTGTAGAGTCCCATGGACGGAGGAGCCTGGTGGGCTGCAGTCCATGGGGTCATGAAGTGTAGGACACACCTGAGTGACTTCCCTTTCACTTTTCACTTCCATGCATTGGAGAAGGAAATGGCAACCCACTCCAGTGTTCTTGCCTGGAGAATCCCAGGGACGGGGGAGCCTGGTGGGCTGCCATCTATGGGGTTGCACAGAGTCGGACACGACTGAAGTGATTTAGTAGCAGCATCAGCAACTCTTCATCTATGGTTTCCCTGGTGGCTCAGATGGCGAAGAATCTGCCTATGATACAGGAGACTGAAATTTGATTGTTGGGTCAGGAAAACTCCTTGAAAAGGAAGTGGCTACCCACTCCAGCATTCTTGCCTGAAGAATTCCATGGAAGAGGAGCCTGACAGTGAGAAACACTTTCACTTTCACTGTTCATCAAACAGCATAAAAATACACAGGTCCAAGACCATCCCCATGGAAAAGAAATGCAAAAAAGCAAAATGGCTGCCTGGAGAAGCCTTACAAATAGCTGTGAAAAGAAGAGAGGTGAAAAGCAAAGGAGAAAAGGAAAGATATAAGCATCTGAATGCAGAGTTCCAAAAAATAGCAAGAAGAGATAAGGAAACCTTCTTCAG
>SJYX01022777.1:222485-244073 GCA_006410675.1 Oreotragus oreotragus
CAGACTGAGCGACTTCACTTTCACTTTTCTCTTTCATGCATTGGAGAAGGAAATGGCAACCCACTCCACTGTTCTTGCCTGGAGAATCCCAGGGACGGGGGAGCCTGGTGGGCTGCCGTCTCTGGGGTCGCACAGAGTCGGACACGATGAGGCGACTCAGCAGCAGCAGCAGCCATGTACTCCGCACTGTTTCCCCTTTGGTAACGCTTTGAAGAACTATAGAACAATAACACAGCTGGATATCAGCATAGATACAATCAAAATACAGAACATTTCCATTGTCACAAAGATCTTTAATGTTTTCCTTATATAGCCACACCCACTTCCCCTCCCTTTAGCCCCTCTTTAACTAAGGAAAACAGCTAATCTTTTCTCCATTTTTATAATTTTGTCATTTCAAGAGTGTTCTGAAAGTTGGATCATACACCATGTAATATTTTGTGTTTGGCCTTTTTCATATGGTACAGTTTTCTGAATATTCATTTAGGTGCCAAGTGAGTGAAGTGAGTGAAGTCGCTCAGTCATGTCCGACTCTTTGCGACCCCATGGGCTGTAGCCTACCAGGCTCCTCTGTTCATGGGATTTTCCAGGCAATAGTACCGGAGTGGATTGCCATTTCCTTCTCCAGCGGATCTTCCCGACCCAGGGATTGAACCCGGGTCTCCCACATTGTGGACAGACGCTTTACCGTCTGAGCCACCAGGGAAGTCATTCAAGTGCCAATAGTCCACCTAATTTTATTTCTGAGTGGCATTTCATGGTATATTCGTACCACAGTTTTGTTTTTTAAATCATTAGCCCACTGAAAGATATCTGTGGTTGTTTTGTTTGGAGATATTAAAAACAAAGCTAATATTTGTACCCCTATACAGGTTTTGTTTGTTTGAGGGGATAGTGAGTACTCATTTCTCTGAGATAAATACTCAGGGGTGAATTACTGGGTTGTGTGTAGTTGCATATTTAGTTTTTTTTTTTTTTTTTGGTAAGGAAATTGCTAAATAATTTTCCAATGTGGCTAAATATTGTTTTACATTTTGCATTCCTACAACCCTACAACAATGCATGAGTGACCTAGTTTATCTGCATCCTTGCTAACATTGTATATTTGGTCAATATTCTCTAGTCTTTCTGATAGATATATAATATCTAATTGTGGTTTTAATTTGCGTTTCCCTAATGGCTAATAATTTTGAGCATGTTTTAATGTATTTAACCTTTGTTTGCTATTAATACCTTTAGTAAAATATCTCTTCATATATTTTGTTCATTTTTAATGTGTATATATATATATATATTTCACTCTTGAGTTTTGAGAATTTTTATATTTGAGATATTTGTCCTAATCAGGTATGTGGTTTGACAATGTCTTTTCCCATTCTAAAGCTACTTTCTCATCCTATTGACAGGATCTATTGCAGAGCAAAATTTTACAGTTTTGACAAAGGACAGCTTATTAGTATTTCTACATATGAATGATGCTTTGGTACCAATTCCAAGGACTCTTTGCCTAGTCCTAAATTTTTAAGATATTCCTCCTTTTTCCCAAAAGTTTTATAGTTTTATGTTATAAATTAAGCCCAAGGTCTTTTTGTTCAGAGAATGATATTTCTTCCCCTATGGATGTCCATCTGCTTCAGTATCTTTTGTTGAAAAAATGATCTTTCCTTCACTAAATTGCTTTTAACTTTGTAAAAACCATTTGAGTGTTTATGGAGGTCTGTTTCTGGGCACTCTGTGTTCTCTTGACCTGTGTATCTAGTTCTCTGCCAGTACCACAAAGTCAAGGCTTCTGCAGGGCTGGCTTCTTCCAGAGGGTGCAGGGGAGGGTGTGTCTCTCTCTTCTTCCAACTTCGGGTGGCTGCTAGCATTCCTAGGTTTGTGGCTGCAGTACTCCAGTCTCTGCATTCATTGTCACCTTGCTCTCTGTGCTTCTGTCATCAAAATTTTCTCTGCATTCATTTTGTTAAGATACTTGTGTTTACATCTAGGGACCACTTGAGTAATTCAGGAGAATCTTCCCATCTCAAGATAGATAGTGAACTTCTTTGCAAAGTTCCACTTGTCAAAACATGATAACATTCACAGTTTCCAGGGCTTAAAATCTGGATATCTCTGAGAGTCATTATTTTATCTACCACATGAAGTATGATTTGCATATTATATGATTAACTCATTTTGAGTGTGAAAGTCCATGATTTTTAGTAAATTTGAGTTGTACAACAATAACCACAATTTAATTAGAACATTTCCTTTACTCCAAGAAGAAACTGTATGCCAGTTTGCAGTTATTCTTTTTCCCTGCCTCCAGTGGCAGACACTATCAAATACTAATCTACTTCTTTCACTATAGATTTAGATATTTATTTTAAAATTTTATTTTATTGAAGTATACAGTGAAGTTTACAATGTTGTTTTAATTTCTGCAGTACAGCAAAGTGATGCAGTTATATATGTGTATGAATATAATCTTTTTCATGTTCTTTTCTGTTATGGTTTATCTCAGGATATTGAATATAGTTCCCTGTGCTATAAGTAGGACCTTGTTATTTACTTATTCTATATATAATAGTTTGTATCTGCTAGTACCATACTCCCAACCTATTCTACTCACCTCTCCCTTGGCGACAAGTCTGTTCTCTACATCTGCACATCTGTTCAGGTTTCATAGGCAAGTTCATTTGTGCCATACTTTAGATTCCACGTATAATGAAATTATGTGGTATTTGTCTTTCTCTTTCTGACTTGCTTCACTTAGAGTGATCATCTCTATTTGCACTTTTGTGGCTGCAAGTGGCATTATTTCATTCTTTTCTATGGATGAGTAGTGCTCCACTGTATATATTTACCACTTCTTCATCTATTCATCTGTCAGTGGACATTTGGGTTGTTTCCACATCTTGTCTGTTGTGACTAGTGCTTCGATGATCTAGAGGTGCATGTAACTTTGAGTCATAGTTTTGTCTAGATATATGTCCTAGGGTGGGATTGCACGATCATACGGTAACTCTGAGTTTTTTGGAGGAAGCGCCATACTGTTTTCTGTAGTGGCAACACCAATGCACATTCCCACCAACAGTGTATGAGAGTTCCCATTTTGCCACACCCTCTCCAGCATATGTTATTCGTAGACTTTTTGAAGATAGCCATTCTGACTGATGTGAGGTGATACCTCACTAGAGTTCTGATTTTCATTTCTCTAATAGTTAGTGATGTTGAGTATCTGTCTCTTCATGCATCTGTTGATTATCTGTATGTCTTCTTTGGAGAAATATCATTTAGGTCTTCTGTCCATTTTTTGACCTGGTTGCTTGTTTTTTATTATTGCATTGTGTAAGTTGTTCGTCTATTTTAGAAATGGACAAATTTAGCTATTTTTATGCGAACATTTCATACAAATGCAATCATATCATATATGTTACCATATATGTTACCTTTACGTCTGGCTCCTTTCACTCAGCATAACATTTTGAAATTCATTCATATTACGTTATGTTTCAGTAGCCTTTCTGTTTTATTGATGAATTATATTCTTTTGTGTGGATGCATCACATTTTGTCCATCCCATTCACCATTGATAGACATTTGGCATAGTTTCATTTTTTCCCATTATTTAAAATGATCATGTGAACATTTAATGTACAAATTTACATTGTAGTAATGTATGATCTTCAAATCTCAGTGGGATATAGCCCCAATGGTTTATTTTTTGGTCACTTTTCACAACTGCCATGTCTAGGATGCAGCTTTGCTCTACACTATCTTTATTCCAGAATCCAGGCTGACAGCGTAAACCCTAACAAGCCTATGTTGTGGCAAAGGAATAAAAAGGCAGGGTGGACCATGAGCTGGCTCCTAAAACTTCTACTCAGAAATCACACATTTTACTTTACATACATGTCATTAACCAAAGTACCACAACACCTCTCCTTACATCAAAGGGGCAAGGAAATATAATCCTTCTACTAGGAAGGGGAACAAATATATAACCACAAAAGTGTGAGCCACATAAACTATCTTACTTAGCAAAATTGTATCACTAACTAAAAATTAATTCATCTCTAAGTTTTCATACATACAATGGTTGATGAACTATGATTCCTTCTAATAAAGGAATGTTAGGAAGCTTTAGAAAGAATGAGGAGCATATCTATGAACTGATATGTCTGAAATCATTTCATATATTATAAAAATAAAGCAAACTGTATATTGCGAAAAGAAAATACTAAAGTATATCTACTGTACAATATCTTTTATATAAGAAAAAAGAATATAAGAAATCATTCATTCACTTATCTGTGCAAAAGAAATGTGAGACTGATAAGCCACAACTAATTAGATTGATTATCTGAAGATGTAGGTAGGTATAACTTAGAAAGTATTAAGGAAATGATAATGTTTCAATAAGGATGAAGGGAGAATGGATCTTCTGTATTTGTTTATCACTCTGCCATTTAGAACCATTGAAAGGTTCACATTTCACAATAATAAATATTCTAAGTCAACTAGGAGGTGGGAGGAACCTAAAGTGCACTACAAAGAACAGCATGTGGGAGGTGGGAGGGGGGTTCATGTTCGGGAGTTCGTGTACACCTGTGGCAGACTCATGTCAATGTATGCCAAAACCAATAGAGTACTGTAAAGTAANATTCTAAGTCAACTAGGAGGTGGGAGGAACCTAAAGTGCACTACAAAGAACAGCATGTGGGAGGTGGGAGGGGGGTTCATGTTCGGGAGTTCGTGTACACCTGTGGCAGACTCATGTCAATGTATGCCAAAACCAATAGAGTACTGTAAAGTAAAATAAAGTAAAATGGAAGCTCTAAAAATCAAATAATAAAATAAATGAGTAACATAAGCAAAACTAAGTAGGTGGGAAGAAAACAATTAAACTAACTTTGGAAAACATAATTTCAGCCATACAGTGTAAAGTTAAATACAAGGGTACTATATACAAATATGCTCTAGTTAGTACCCCGCCCCCAACCACAGGGGATGTGGAATAGCAATTCTGAAACTACTTCATGACTTAAAAAGATTAAGTAAATCCATTTTGAACAATAAGAGGTAAATTTTCACTATCGGGGAAATAAATGACACATATTGAAAGGGAGAATGCTAAAATAAAACCTGGAGCATTAACTCAGAATAGAGGTGTCAGTATGAACTCATGGCTGTATACATATATAAAGACATGATATAGAAATAAATAATAAGTTTCCTAGCTCTGTCCATTGTCAAGGCCTTCAAGTAATGTGTACAACTAACAACCAGATTTTGGTTTCTAAATATCATTTATTAATAAAAGGAAGAAGGGATCATTGGGAAAGTGACTGATTCCAGAGTTGAAGCAGGGAAAATACACGAATTTGAAATATGTTGTGATTCCAAAAAGTTAGTAAGTGCTCAAGAAAGGATTGAGGCATGTTGGGATAACCTGAAGGAGCCAATAGCCAAAAATGGAACAGTTTGATCAGCAGTGTAGATACAGTATTTCATTAATATAATATTTCATTGTATTCAGTTCAGTTCAGTTGCTCAATCGTTTCTGACTCTTTGAGACCCCATTGACTGCAACACGCCAGACCTTCCTGTCCATCACCAATTCCGAGAGTTTACCCAAACTCATATCCATTGAGTCAGTGATACCATCCAGCCATCTCATCCTCTGTTGTCCCCTTCTCCTCACACCTTCAATCTTTCCCAGCATCAGGGTCTTTTCAAATAAGTCAGCTCATCGCATCAGTTGGCCAAAGTATTGGAGTTTCTGCTTCAACATCAGTCCTTTCAATGAAAATCCAGGACTGATCTCCTTTAGGATGGACTGGTTGGATCTCCTTGCAGTCCAAGGGACTCTCNCACACCTTCAATCTTTCCCAGCATCAGGGTCTTTTCAAATAAGTCAGCTCATCGCATCAGTTGGCCAAAGTATTGGAGTTTCTGCTTCAACATCAGTCCTTTCAATGAAAATCCAGGACTGATCTCCTTTAGGATGGACTGGTTGGATCTCCTTGCAGTCCAAGGGACTCTCAAGAGTCTTCTTCAACACCACAGTTCAAAAGCATCATTGTATTCCATAGAATATATTCTATATACTATTTATTTTATATGTTATGTGCATTCTATATACTTATATCCTTCAGATATAAATAAATGACTAAATAAATGTGAGAATTAGAAGCAAGAATCATTGAAAGATGATGCTAAAGTTAGTGGGTAAAATTATGATGGTGTATGGGATCTATGCTTAGACTCAAAATATCCCCACACATGATTCTTTCTGCAAGGATGGAAATAACAATTCTATAGTGGAGAAATCTGACAGACACTAGTTAAAATAAGAAATTAAAGTCAGTGTCACAACTAGTAAGTGATGTTGACATCATATACCCCCTCATATGATGGCCTGAAAAGGGTGCAACTTCATTCATATGGTATTTTTGGCAAAAATACATAACCTTAATCTAATCCTTAGAAAACACCAGACAGATTCAAATTCAGAGACCCTGTACAAAATAAGTGTCCAGTAGCATCAAAGTTGTAGAGGACAAACAAAACACACATTATGGAACTGAGGCAGACCACAGGAGACTAACAGGACACGACAACTAAATGCAAGGTGGGATCCTGCATTGGCGCCTCTTCACATTCTTGGTATGTGCTCCCATAGGGCTGAACCTGAGTGAAGCAGTACTCTGACTAGCCTCCTTTTAAGACTCAAGACCAGGAACCTCAGGTGTACTTCGAATACTGTGCAATAATCATACCATGTTCCTTCAATCATTTACTCCCTCACCTCCCTCAATGAACATTTCACTTTATTCTCTCCTCTTCTAAAATACTCTACTTTCTCTTCCTCTTTATTCTCATTTTATCATCTTGTCTCAGCTAGTTCAAATGGTAAAGAACCCACCTTCCAGTGCAAGAGATGTAAGCGACTCAGTTTGATCCTTGGGTAGGGAAGATCCCCTGGAGGAGGGCTTGGCAACCCACTCCAGTGTTCTTGCCTGGAGAATCCCTTGAACAGAGAAGCCTGTTGGGCTACAGTTCATAGGGTTGCAAAGAGTCAAACATGACTGAAGCAACTTAGCACACACACAGGTTATTTCACTAGGAAATCAAAGTAACCAGAAAGAAACTCCCAATGTTTTACCTTGGCACCTGCTATCATCTGGTCTCATACGGTAGCTGCTTTTTTGTTACTAAAGTTGGACTGATTATGAGCCTATTTAATGCCAAACATTTCTCTCATAGTATAAAATTCATTTCTTCTTACCTCTCTAGTGCATCATTACAACTTTTCCATTTCATTCCTGTATCGTTGTTTTCTCTCTCTGCTGCATCCTTGTTATGAGACATTGTCTTGCTAATTTGCCTTAAAAAATCATGTTGACACAGTCACTCGTCTATTTTTCTGCTCCACTTTACAGCTAAATCCTTTGAAAGTATTGTCAATATTTTTCCTTTCCTCTGCCCACTGTCCATTGAATCCACTCCAATATTGATCTTGCACCTAGCACTCCATTAAACTTCTTCTTGTCATGTCAGCAGTAACCTCTACGTTGCTAAATCCAATACTCAATTAATAGCTATTGTAATACTTGACCTGTTAGCAATCAAGTCAATCTACCTTCACCCTTAAGAACTTTTTTCTTTTTTTTTTGGACTGGCTTCCTAAAACTACAAAATTATGGTTTTCATCCAGTGTCACTCCTAAAGTCAGACTTTGGGATGCCCTATATTAAATCCTTCCGGCTCTTCTTTTCTATATTTACATCGCTCTATAGATATTCTCATTCAACTGTATGTACTTAAATATTATCCATATGCTAATAATTCCCAAAGATGTATCTCTGGCCAGGACCTTTCCTTTGAATTTCAGTTCAGTATATCACTGACTGCCTACCTAGTATTTTAGATATCAAATAGATATCTGAAAGCTAGTATGCCCATTTTCTTACTCCTCCAAGCCCACTTTTTCTAATGCCATTATGATTCCAGTTATTATCAGCTTCATATTTCAAGTTAGACAAGTTGAAAAACTTGAAGTCATGTTTGAATCTTTTTTTCTTACACCCCAAATCCTACTCAGCAGAGAATCATGTTTGATTTTACCATTTTTTAGCACCTACTATTCTAGTGGAAATTACCAGAACTTACATTATGCCAAGAGCCTTCTGATTTTCCTGAGCCTGCCTTTCACACCTACTGTTTCTATACTGTACAGAAATCATTTCTCTTTTCTCTTTTTTTTTTTACGCTATGGCCGCCGTGCTTCCTCACGCGCCCGGTTACCAGCCACTGGGTCTGTAGGAAGCACGAGCGGCTCTGCGAGGGCAGCAGAGAATCCGCCTGCTCACCACAGGCTGGTGGCCACCATCATCGTGACTCCAGAAATCATTTCTTTTAAGTCATAAGCTAGATTGTGTCACTTTTAGTTAAAACTTTCAATAGTTTTAGATTTCATTAAAAAAAAAATCAGAAATCATCAAATGGCATAAAAACCATATATATCCTCAACTTACTATCTCTTTGACTTCTTCAACTACTGTACTCTCTTTGCTCTCACTGGCCTTCTTGCTGTTCCTTGAATGTATCAGGCACAGGTATTAAGACTAACTGCTTATTACTTTTCAAAAGGATTTCTCCCGTGTATCTTCATGACTCCTTTCATCACCTTCCTAAAGAACTTATCAGAGATAAGGCCATTCCATTTTAAATTTCAACCCTTCTAACACAGTGCTTTGTGCTCCTTAAACTAACAATATATGCTCTAACAAAAAAATAATATTGTATTTGACATGTTTATTGAAAGTCCTTCCCCCTGCGATAGAATGTAAGATTAATGAGGATTGTTTATGTATTCCCTATTGTCTCTCTACCACGTAAAATAGTACACAGTAGGCACTCAGTAAATATTTAATCACTGCATAAATGAAAAATCTCAGCTTCAACATCAGTAACATAGAATGATTTATGCCTGAGCTTTCTTTCCAGATAAAACAGATGTTCTTTTTAAGATACAAAACATTGAACAAATGAGTGATAGTAGTATATTCTTCAACAGCTATGAATGTAATCTTCTGAAATATCTTATCATTTTCTCTTTAAACCAAAAATATGTCTCATGAAGGTGGATGACATAATGCAAAAGACTAAAATTAATAGTTCATTCTTTAAAGACTTTTCCAAACACTATTCACTTTCAAATATTGAAAATCATATTTTAATTGAGCTTATATGAAATGAAGTTATCCTTCAAGAGAAGAATATGGCCAGTAAGAATTTCATTCCAAATAAGACCATGTTTGCTTGTTCTAGGGGTTATGATGTGTACCTAACCCCTACGTTAGGATGTGTGTTCATGTGTGAAAGTGTCATTAGTTGCTCAGTCATGTCTGACTCTTTGCGAGTCCATGGACTGTAACCCCTCAGGCACCTCTGTCCATGAAATTCTCCAGGCAAGAATACTGGAGTGGGTTGCCATGCCCTCCTCTAGGGGAATCTTCCTGACCCAGGGATTAAACTTGGGTCTCCTGCATTGCAGGCACACGCTTTACCATCTGAACCACCTGGGAAGCCCAGGGTACAGCTTTCAGCTAACCTAAAAGCCTAGGATGTGGCTTTTGAAAGCCACAATTCAAACCAACCACTAATGATAAAAGTAGACATTCTTTTTTCAAAATCACTTTATTACTTTGCACCTTCTCTCTTTTCTTGTTTCTACTTTGATGTATATATCAAGACCAAACAGACCTACTCATGGTATTTCTTACCTTCAAAATTACTTTATTAGATAAATGTCCAAAGCCATGTAGTTTTCTCTTTAGTAAAAAAAGAGAAAGCTTTTAGTCCTTGAAAATTTATATTTTTCTGATAGTGTTAGAATACAATTTTGTATTGCTAGTAGTAGCTTACCAATTATCTTCTTAAAGTCTTTAAAGATTTCCCAAACAACAGCAAATGCACTTAGGCTACAGAGACATTAAAATATATAAAAGAGCCAACTGCTGGCTGTAGGCAAACCTCAATTTAGTACGTGAAAAGGAGCATTGTGACGACCGATGTACTAAAGAAGATAAAAGAGTAGTCACTAAGTAGCACAGCTTTAATGAACTGACCCAGAATATAAAAAGATAATTAGACTCATAATTAGAGAACAGTAATTCATACCTGAAATTATATGCAGTTTTTGGTTGAATTGATGCAATACTTGAAATGCAATCCAACATTCCCTGTCATTGTGAGCAAGATAAGACCTAAAACTTATCTTCCCTCAGAAGCAACACTGACTATGAAAAGTGCCCTGTGTAAGAGCTCATTTTTAAAAACAAAAATTTTAGTTTCCAGATACTAGCAGTTGAGCTAACAGTAGAAATTGGCCTGTTCCTTCTACCCTGAAAATATCAATACTTTCTGCTATGGAGTATCTTAAATATCCAATGACACAGCTTGAAAGTGCACCAAAAGTAAAAATATCCATTTTCATAGGGCAAAGTCATTTAGTAGACATCGTAAGTAGTGTAATGAATTAGAGAAATCCAGGCTGTTCCCACTGAAATCACTTGAGCCTAACGTGAAGTTCACTCAGACACCAAATCATTCCTAGGAACTCAGAGAAAAATCTCAAAGAATGTGCAGGCTGTTTGGGGCAACAAAATTATAATTAGCAATTAATGGATAGAGGTGATCTCATTTTCACACCTGAAGTAAAACCACTAAAGAATTAGATTTTGCTTTTAACATGTTCTTCATACCCAGCTGATTTTTTGTGTGTCTTATCTCCTATTTCTATTCCCTGTTTCATTCTGCTAAATGCATGATTCCATCGTTAAGCCAACATCTCCTGAGTTCTGACTATGTGCCAGGTACACAGATCAGTAAATTATGAAGCATGTGTTTTCACAGGGATCTTTACTAACTCCATATATCTATTACTATGGGGCACTTCACACTGTTCATTGTTTATGATGATTAATACTCACAATGCTCAAAACAACCAATGGGTGCAGGTATTTGATCATCATTTTATAAATAAGAAAACATCACATCAGACAATGTAGAGCTGGCTTTAAGCCCAGGCTTCCTGACGCAATGACAAGCTCCTCACTGACCAAGTTATCACACTCTTTCAGCATGGACCTTCTACATTCCCCACCTTCAGAGCTACTCCATGTTTTTTAGTTTATCCACAAAGCTTCACCCTTTTGTCCTTGATGACGAGCTCATGGTGAGTTCCAGCATTGAATCTGTTTCTCGCTACAATAGTCTCTATTTGTTTCAACTATACAGATCACTTTCTAAAGCTCTTGAAAATCTTCAGTCTCTGCTAGAGAATACAGGAATCACTAACAGAGGAGCTGGTTAGGATCCTTCAAGGAGCAGCAAGAGGAAGGAAGGCAAGTATGACCTTTAAGTGAGAAAGAAACAGCTGAGACAGGTAGGGATGAGAAACATGACTCAAAAGCTGGGGCAAGATAGAGAAAAGATCTTTTTAGTAACAATTTGCATGTGTTCCATTGTATGTTAAGCAGATCTGGATTATAAACAGGAGAAGGATAAAGCCAGATTTTTTTTTTCTTTAAGGAAAAACAATGACTGCATTTTGTTTGTACTTGTCTTCAGCATGTGCTTCGGAGTGGATGCAGAATGTTATTAAATCCAAGAAAAAAATAAATATGAATTTATCTATTTTGGGTATTGCTCAGTAGAGCCAGAAATCCAAACCTCTATATGTTATAGGACTCTGTCACAAGTTCTGAAAGGAGTGATGAAATGCATTTCTGATGGTCTCAGTTTTTTTCTGAACAACTATGTGTGAGGCAGTGACCATGTTGATTTCTTAGATTGTACAACTGTTTCTGCAAGGCAAAGAGAATCAGGAAGAAGAATGATTCTCTCATTTAAGTCTTAGTGGAGAATATTTTGGCATGTAAAAATAATTTTTTTAAAAAATTATGCTATGGGGTCTAAAGTTTAAGAGCCATGGCTTTTAAAAAAGATATTTTATTGAAGTTCAGTTCAGTTCAGTCTCATCTGCAGTGATTTTGGAGCCCCCAAAAATAAAGTCTGACACTGTTTCCCCTGTTTCCCCATCTATTTATTGAAGTATAATTGATTTATTAGGTTGGTGCAAACGTAATTGCGGTTTCAGGCTATGAATTTTAAATCATTATGACTAGGCTCAAACACATCTTTATTAAGCAAAAGAGGAACTATCACAATCAACAAAATTTTGCCAACAAGAAATAAATTTCTTTATTCCTGTAGCATAAAAATCTGTGGATGAACTCTTGGAAAGCATTTTCTGCTTCTGCTTGTTGTGGAAGCATTTTCCCTGCAAAAAGTTGTTGAGATGTTTGAAGAAGTAATAATGAGTTGGCAAGAGGCCAGGTGGATATAGCAGATGAGGCAAAAGTTTATAAGCCCATTCATTCAACGTTTGAAACATTGGTTATGCGATGGGCAGTTGGGTGTTGTCACGGAAAAAAATTGGGCGCATTCTGTTAATCAATGCCAGCTGCAGGCAGCGTGGTTTTTGGTTCATCTCATTTTGCTTAGCGTACACCTCAGGTGTAATGGTTTCACTGAAATTCAGTTGCAGTGGATCAGATTGGCAGCAGACCACCAAACAGTTGCCATGATATTTTTTGTGCAAGTTTGGCTTTAGAAAGTGCTTGAAGCTTCCTGTTGCTCCAGTCACTGAGCTGGTCATTGCCAGTTGTTATATGAAATTCACTTTTCATGGCATACCACAATCTGATTGAGAAGTGGTTTGTTGTCATTGCATACAATAAGAAAAGATGACACTTCAAAACACCAATTTTTCTTTTATTTTTTGGTCATCTCATGAGGCACCCATTTATCAAGCTTTTTCACCTTTCCAATTTGCTTCAAATGCCGACATTTGAAGCAAACAGTTGACATTGCGTTCTTCGGCAACTTCTCATGTAGCTGTAAGAAGATCAGTTTCGACGATGGCTCTCAATTTTCACTGTCCACTTCTGATGGCCGGTCACTACACTCCTCATCTTCAAGGCTCTCATCTCCTTTGCAAAACTTCCTGAACCACCAAGTTCTTTATGTACCTTAGCAGTTCCTGGGCCAAATGTGTTGTTGATGTTGCGAGTTGTCTCCATTATTTTACGGCCGGTTTTGAACTCAAATAAAAGAATTGCTAAATATGCTTTTTGTCTAACATAATTTCCATAGTCTAAAGGAAATATAAAATACCCAAGCAACTAATAGTCATTAGCAACAATACATAAAATGAGAATGAATATTAAAATGATGTATAGCATAATCACATTTATTTAAGAATGTATCCCAATATCAAGTGACATAGTTCAACAATGCAAAAGCACAATTACTTTTGCACCAATGTAATGCAATGCTGTGTTAATTTTTGCTATACAGCAAAATGATTTAGTGATATATATCTATCTATCTATATATAGAGATTCTTTTTCAAATTCTTTTTCATTATGTTTTATCACAGGATGTTGAATATATTCCCAGTGCAATATAGTAAGACCTTGTTGTTTATCCATTCTATATGTAATAGTTTACATAAGAACTTAAAAAAAATCTTTTTAAAATTTATTTTTGATTAGGGGGAAATTGCTTTACAATGTTGTGTTGGTTTCTGCCATAAAACAATGCAACTCAGCCATAATTTTACATATACCACCTCCCTCTTGAATCTCCCTCCCTTCCCTTCATCCTTCCCCTCTAGGTCATCACAGAGCACCAGGCTGGGCTCCCTGTGTTTAAAAGCAACTTCTCGCCAGCTATCTCTTTTACACGTGACAGTGTACATATGTCAACGCTACTTTCTCCATTTGTCCCACTCTCTTCTTCTGCCAATGTGTCCACAAGTCCATTCTCTATATCTAAGTCTCCATTCCTTCCATGGAAACAGGTTCATGAGTACCATTTTTCTTGATTCCATATATATGAATTAATATATGATATTTTTCTCTTTCTGACTTACATTACTCTGCATAACAGAGAGCCATACAATTTTGAGCAAACCTAATTATTCTGAATTTGTATTTTAGTAATAAATTGAAAGCCTGGCAAAGGATGCAAGCTTTAGAATTGGAATATGGATTCAAATCTAGTCTCTGCTGCTTACTAGATGAGTCCTGTCAGTTACACAGTTGACCTGTGAAAGCCTTGCCTACACCATCTATAAAATAAACACAACATTCCCTACTAGAATAAATAGAACAATGATGGTAAAACATCAGAAAGAGTCCCTAACTCACAGCAGGCAATCAATAGTAGCTTTTTAAATTTTATGTCGTAATGGCAGGAAATTGTATAAACTTTAAAATTTCTAGTTAAAAGGAAGAGAACAGAGGAATAAAAGATCTCAATTTAGAATTCCAAAACCTCTCAGAATTTCTTCAGTGAAGACTAGGTTTCTTTTCCCTGGAGTCTGAGTAGCCACATGAGATCTGCAGCGGACTGGACCTCAGCAACACCATGTCAGGATGGGTTCAACTCCATGACACATACGAGATCAACGTTGGCTCCCTCAGGGTAGGTACCCACCTCAGGGACATTTGTGAGGCATCTGGAATTTTTGATGTCACCAAGCTGAGCTAGACATACATACATAACACTCCATGGGGAAAAAAGTAAAACTTTGCTTTTTGACAAGGAAAGTGGAATGATGTTAAATCTTTGCTAGTTCCACTTAGATTAAGACACAGCCCTCATAGCCCCCAGTTCTCTAAACTATAAAACCTTCAACTCTGCCAACAATGCTTATAAATTGTGACTCATCTCACAGCACCCATTAGCAATCTTCAGTGCTAAATTGGTACTTTTAACATGATAAGTGCCTTTCTAACCCGTAAAAGAGCATCCATTTTCTTTTCCACTTAGAAGTGAACTGGAGGTATTTTTATTGTTTGCTGAGTTTTCATGTGTTACTGAACTACTGGAGAATCCTCTGTAAAGTACTCTGCCTGCAACTTCTTGTTAACAGTGGGTGAGGAAACAGTCTTTACACTTGAATCTTCATTCCCACATCAAGGCAAATAATCATAATTTTAAGTCATTTCAACTCCATCCAAAGAATGTAAAGGCATCACAGACTTTATTACAGTAGTTCCCCCTTTTCCACAGGGAATACAGTCCAAGATTAACAGCAAAACTGATAATAAAAACAAAACAGAGCAGTGACAACAATGAACTATAGTAAGAATGATATGAATGTTACCTTTCTTTCTCTCAAAATATTATTACAGGGTTGTACTCACTTTTCTTCTTTTTGTGATGAGATGCCTACGTGGTGAGATGAAATCAAGTGAATGACATAGGCATTGTGATGCAGTGTTAGGCTACTGTTGACCTTCTGACCATACATCTGAAGGGGGATCATCTGCTTGGGGTGGTTCTGGATCACCCAGCATGATGATGTTGATGGCTGGATGTTAGTAACAGATGATGTTGATGGCTGGGGATACCAGGCAGAATGGAGTGGCACAGTGGGGGATTTCATCACTCTACTCAGAATGGTGGTGTACACAATCTAACATTTATGACTTGTTTATTTCTAGAATTTCCCATTTAATATTTTCAGACTGTAGTTGATTGCAGGCAACTGAAGCCACATGAAGAGAAACTGGGTATATATGTATGGGATCTGATAGGTGATCATCTTCAAAGAGAGAAATGGGTTTTTTTGTTGTTCAGTCACGATGTTGCCTCTGACTCTTTGTGAATGGAGTTATTGGAGATCAAAAATTTCTTGACACTGATTCATGCAATAAAATAGAGTTGTTCCTTTAAGAGCATAGCAACTTGCTGTTGGTACTTGCAGTTTAATATCAGTACTCTTCTATAAATAAAATTATAATCTTTTTATAATAACTTTACTAAAAAATTATCAGGTAAGAAGGAAAGATAGTATAAGTTCAGTGGCAAGTAAGGTTGTTAGGGGACTTTTTATCATCAGTATTGGAATAAGAGAGAACGAAAATGATGAGCAAGAGGCCCAGCAAAAATATGAAAGTTGTATGCTTTCAGGAATGTGGACAAGAAACACAGAAAATTATTTGTGTGCTTAAGCATGTCATCAGACCTCTGGAAGAAAATATGTAGTCTGCAAATACAAAAAGAGTTGGCAAAGAGTCTAGCATATATATAGTAATAGGTAAATAAAAGAGAAATAAGAGTGAAAATAAAAATAAGACACTAAAGATGGGATGAAGAAAGTTAATGACAAAGGAATAATGAATCAATGAGAAGTGAAATTAGTAATGAAGGTGAAAAAAAGTCCATAAATAAATGTACTGGTATTCAGAACATTTTCCATTCTAACCTCAGTTAACAAATGAAGTTTAAAAAGAGTAATATAATACAGAGAGTTAGCTTAAGTAAAAAACTTTAATTCTATTTTAAAGAGGGGAATGGAGACAAAAGACAACTAAGATTCCCTTAATGACAAAGTAGTTTGGTGTTACTTATTGGATATGAGAGTAGGACTATAAAGAAAGCTGAGCACTGAAGAACTGATGCTTTTGAACTGTGGTGTTGGAGAAGACTCTTGAGAGTACCTTGGACTACAAGGAGATCCAATCAGTCCATCGTAAAAGAGATCAGTCCTCAGTGTTCATTGGAAGGACTGATGTTGAAACTGAAGCTCCAATACTTTGGCCACCTGATGTGAAGAATTGACTCATTTGAAAAGACTCTGATGTTGCGGAAGATTGAAGGTGGGAGGAGAAGGGGATGATAGAGAATGAGATAGTTGCATGACATCACCAACTCAATGGACATGAGTTTGAGTAAATTCCGAGAGTTGGTGATGGACAGGGAGGTCTGGTGTGTTGCAGTCCATGGGCTCACAAAGAGTCTGTCAGGACTGAGTAACTGAACTGAACTGAACTGATTGGATACAGTGTCAATATCGGATATTATAGAATGTTATAAATAACATTGAAATACACAAAATTGATATATTTTTCTGCAAGGTTCAAGATTAAGAAATAAAAAGACATTTTCCTTGCTGAGATTACTGTATAAATTATCATCACCACATCATGTAGTTGCCCAGTCATGTCCAACTTTTTGCAACCCCATGGTCTGCCAGGCTCCCCTATCCATGGAATTCTCCAGGCAAAAATACTGGAGTAGGTTTCCAGTTCCTTCTCCAGGGGAGCTATCTTCCCAACCCAGGGATCAAACCCTGGTCTCCCATATTGCAATCAGATTCTCTACCATCTGAGCCACCAGGGATTATAGTGGTTGTTTACTGAGCATACATTACTTGCTTCCCTGATAGCTCAGTGGTAAAGAATCTGCTTGCCAAAGTAGGAGACATTGGTTCAATCTTTGGGTCCAGAAGATTCCTGGAGAAGGAAATGGCAACCTACTCCATTATTCTTGCTTAGGAAATCCCATGGACAGAGAAGCCTTGTGGGCTGTAGTCTCAAAGAGTCAGACATAACTAAGCCACTGAACACACACACACACACATTCATAGGACAGACTGAAACAAAGAGGTTAAGACACGCTAAAAGCACACAGTTTGCAAGGGCTTGAAATCAAATTAGTGTCTGTTTGACTTTGGATCACTAGGTTCTTCAACATGTGTGGCTGAAGGGAATTTGTGTAATTGGGAGACTTATTTACATGATAAATATTATGTTATTACTTCCATATCTTTCTACTTATTCCTAAGTTAACTCATATATTTATTACCTTAGCTCCATTTTGGAGAAAGACTGAGTTAAAAATAGTTCAAAGTAGATAATATCAAGATAAATGATAAAAAGATAAAACATTAAATCATTCCAGATAAGCTGTAGGTTCCTTAAAATCATTTTCTATCCTTTGTCTATCTCTATAATAGGTAGACTAGCATAAAATGCAAAAGATAGCTTCCATAAACCTTCATTAAATATATTATACTAGTCATTCTTATTAAATTTCCAAAGACTGCCATACATAGAACTGATAAAATTAATCTCCAGTGATTACCTAAATAAATAATAATAAGACTCAGGGAGAAGATTGAAAAATAATGAAAACCTGATAAAATAAACCTGTATGATACATTAACAATAATAGTTAATGTTTATTGACCTTTACTTTGTGCCTGGCATTATTCTAAGAATTTTATATTGATTAACCCCTTCANAAAAATAATGAAAACCTGATAAAATAAACCTGTATGATACATTAACAATAATAGTTAATGTTTATTGACCTTTACTTTGTGCCTGGCATTATTCTAAGAATTTTATATTGATTAACCCCTTCAAATCTATGTTACAATCATGTAAAGAATAAAGAAAACCATTATTATGGTTGAATTATCAATTACTATATTGAATTACCAATATTCAACTTTTTTTTCCAATAAACTTTTGTTTTTGAATAGTCTTACAGTTACAGAAAACTGGGAAGTGAGTACAGATATCTCACATATCTCACACCAAATTTGTCTTAATATTTTACTTCAGTATGTGTATTAATCAGTGTTCTCCAGGGAAACATATTAATATGGTACATATATACATGCAATATATGTATCTATATGTTTATGTATTTATCTATTATGAAGAATTGGCTTGTGTGATTCTGAAGGCTGAGAAGTCCCATCAGCTGCCATCTGCAAGCTCGAGACCCAGAAGAGCTACTGGTGCAAATTCCAATCTAAGTGCAGGAAAAGAGCCAGATCCAACTTCAAAAACAACTGGGCAGAGAACAAATTCTCCCTTACTCTGCCTTTTATTGTACTCAAACCTCCTGAGAATTAGATGGAACCCACTGGCACTGGGAAGGACCATCTGCTTTACTCACTATTGATTTGTATGTAAATCTCATCCAGAAACAACCTCACCAACATGCACAGAATAATATTTAACCAAATTAGACACCTTGTGTTCCAGGCAAGTTGACACATAAAATTAACCATCACAGAAATTTTACATCCCATAAATGTTACATTTTTCACATTCAGTGAACCAATACTGATATATTAATAACACTGTGATGTAGGAGAAGACTCTTGTGAGTCTCTTGGACTGCAAGGAGACCAAACAAATCAATCCTAAAGGAAATCAGTCCTGAATACTAATTGGAAGGACTGATATTGAAGCTGAAGCTCCAGTACTTTGGCCACCTGACACGAAGAACTGACTCTTTGGGAAAGACCCTGATGCTGGGGAATATTGAAGGTAGGAGGAGAAAGGGACGATGGAGGATGTGATGGTTGTATGGTATCACTGACTCAATGGACATGAGCTTGAGCAAGCTCCAGGGGTTGGTGAAGGACAGGGCAGCCTGGCATGCTGCAGTCCATGGGGTCGCAAAGAGTCGGACATGACTGAACAACTGAAATGAACTGAAAGTTTATACTTGACTCAGATTTTCCTAGTTTTACCTAATGTTCTTTTTCAATTCCAAAATCCAATCCAGGATCCCCATGACATTACTTACTATATCTCCTTAGGTGTCCCTTGGCTTCAACAGTATCTCTGACTTACCTCATTTTTAATGAACTTGACAATTTTGAGGAGTACTGGTCAGGTGTTCTATTTTATACCCTACTCTTGGAATTTTTTTCCTACTTTTTTCATTACTAAACTGAGATTATGGTTTGTTGAGAGGAAGATCACAGAATTAAAGTGTCACTCATTCATCATATGAAAGGTACAATATATTAAAATGACTTACCACTGTTGATCACCTGGCTGAGGTAGAGTGTTTTCAGGTTTCTTTTTGAAGAAAAATTTGCAAGTCAACAGGTCATAGTAGTTACATAAATTATGAGATTCTTCTACATGAAAGAGTTGCCTATTCTTCACCATTCATTTATTAATTCAATCATTTATTTATGTCACTGTGGACTGATGTTATTACTTTATCTTGTTTAGTCACTAAGTTGTGTTTGACTCTTTGCAACCCCAAGGACTGTAGCATGCCAGGCTTCCCTGTCCTTTACCATCTCCTGTATTTTGTTCAAACTCATGTCCATTGAGTCAGGTATGCCATTCAAACATCTCATCCTCTTTTGCCCACTTCTCCTGTCTTTTCTAGCATGAGTCTTCCAGTGAGTCAGCTCTTCGCATCAGGTGGCCAAAGTATTAGAGCTTTAGCTTCAGCATTGATCCTTCCAATGAATATTCAGAGTTGATTTCCTTTATAATTGACTGGCTTGATCTCCTTGCTGTCCAAAGGACTCTCAAGAGCAGCAGCACAATTCAAAAGCATCAATTCTTTAGCACTCAGCCTTCTTTATGGTCCAACTCTCACATCCATACATGACTACTGGAAAAACTATAGCTTTGACTAGATGGACCTTTGTTGGTAAAATGATGTCTCTGCTTTTTAATACACTGTCTAGGTTTGCCATAGCTTTATATTTACCTTATACTTTATGTTAAAATCTAATCCTACTTTATTTTGATACTCAAATTGTTCTAGCTCTGGGAATTTGGAGCTCTTCTTTAAGTTGGCTCCTCTGTACTTTACCTGGAAGGAAAACCTATAAAAGTGTAGCCTTCTCCTGTGACTGGTGATCCTAGGAGCTTCTCAGTTCTCATACTAGTCCATACGCAGCCACTCCTAATTCATCCACAGTATCATTTAAGTGTTCCTGTCAATTGTTTGCCTCAGTGACTTTTGCTCCAGATAAGCAGCTCTGATCTCTGGCTCTCCAGATGAATGTCTCTCCAGATTTTAGTACAGTGGTTTGCCCTGCAACTTTAGACCCATGATGGGTACAATAAAAGTAATCACTTTTCACTCTGTTTAACTTTTTCTAGTTGTGAGGACAGGCATGTAGACTCAGCTCTTTACATGTCAAAGTTGAAACAGGAAGGAGTGGACTACCTTTGACCTCATATTATCACCCCCTTTTTACAGGTGGTTAAATTAAAGAGCTCACATAACTTGCCCAAGGTTATGCTCTGAGAATTACTGAGTCAAAGGCGTGATCTTAACCACTATGGTGTACTCTCTCTATATTACATAAAACTATTAAAGATGTGAATAAAACCATGTTGGAACAACATATGGGAGTAATTATCTTTAGGAATTAACTCTATAAGGACAGCCTTATGAATGAGGTAACATGAGTTACTGCAGAAAGTGAGGAATTTGCCAGACATGGAGGGTGGGGACTTCTAGGCAAAGGAACAACAGGTATAAAGGCATAGAGATACTGAAAAGGATGTCATGTTCAGATTCAGTTACTGAAGTAGAGGATATATGTTCAGGGTACTGATAAATCTGGGGACAGGTCTTGTCCTTGTGAAGGACAGTTCTAGGGGCTGTGCATGAATTTATAACTGACAAAAAGTGAAGTCTTTTATTTATTTATTTATTTATTTATTTTGTATTTATTTATTTTTTTACACGAACTCCCAAACATGAACCCCCCTCCCACCTCCCACCCCACATCATCCCTCCAGATCATCCCCATACACCAGCCCCAAGCGTCCTGCATCCTGCATTGAACATAGACTGGCAATTCATTTCTTAAATGATAGTATACAAATTTCAATGCTATTCTCCCAAATCATCCCACCCTCTCCCTCTCCCTCTCTTTCTCCCTCAGAGTCCATA
>SJYX01022777.1:245449-278488 GCA_006410675.1 Oreotragus oreotragus
CTAACACCACACACAAAAATAAACTCAAAATGGATTAAAGATCTAAATGTAAGACCAGAAACTATAAAACTCCTAGAGGAGAACATAGGCAAAACACTCTCCGACATAAATCACAGCAGGATCCTCAATGATCCGCCTCCCAGAATACTGGAAATAAAAGCAAATATAAACAAATGGGATCTAATTAAAATTAAAAGCTTCTGCACAACAAAGGAAACTATAAGCAAGGTGAAAAGACAACCCTCTGAATGGGAGAAAATAATAGCAAATGAAGCAACTGACAAACAACTAATCTCAAAAATATACAAGCAACTTATACAGCTCAATTCCAGAAAAATAAACGACCCAATCAAAAAATGGGCCAAAGAACTAAATAGACATTTCTCCAATGAAGTCTTTTAAAATGAAGGATTCACTAGAAAGATAGTCCATAGTAGGTAAGAAATAGTAGCAGGAATTTATTTAAGAAACTTTAACTGAGTCAAGAATAAAACACAAGGGATGTGTGTTTACATACTTGATAGCTTATATGCACTGTTTGATTACTTCTGGATAAAACAAAAATAGCAAACCACAATCTCTTGAGGCCAATTCAAATCTCTCTAAGCTCTCTCTGTTTCTAATTAAAGTTCTCATCAGTACACAGCACCTAGGGTAGGTGAACTTATTTCCAAATCAAAAATAGATTCAGAGACTTTGAAAACAAATCTATGGATACCACAGCAGGAGGAGGGATGAATTAGGAGTTTGGGATTAACATAACACACTACAATAAGTAAAATAAATAATCAACATGGACCTACTGTATAGCACAGGAACTCGACTCAGTATTCTGTAATAACCTATATGGGAAAAGAATCTGAAAAATAGTGGACATCTGTTTATGTATAACTGAATCACTTTGCTGTATACCTGAAACTAACATGGTGGTATAAACCAACTATTGTTGTTGTTTAGTTGCTAAGTTGTGTCCGACTCTTTTGCAGTCCCATGGACTGTAGCCTGCCAGACTCCTCTGTCCATGACATTTTCCAGGCAAGAATACTGGAGTGGATATCCATTTCCTTCTCCAGGGGATCTTCCTGACCCAGAGACTGAACTCATGTCTCCTGCATTGCAGGCAGATTCTATACCATTGAGCCACCAGAGAGACCCAACTATTCTTCAATGTAAAATAAAAATTAAATTTAAATAAAAAATAAAAATAGAGTTCTCATCAGTATACGGCACCTACGGTAGATGGCCTTCGTAAGACATTTTATCTATATTGTGAATAGTGACATTACAGGGATTTGAATTCATGTAATGCTACTGTTTAATACTTAAATCACATAATTATTATTATTAAGTAATTTTAAAAATAATTAATTTATATATTTATTTTTGGCTGTGCTGGGTCTTCATTGCTGCATACAGGTTTTCTCTAGTTGCAGCTGAGTAGGGGCTACGCTTTGTTGTGGTGCACAGGCTTCTCACTGTGGTAACTTCTCCTGTCTTGGAGCACAGGCTCTGGGCACACAGGTTTCAGTAGTTGCAGCACTTGGGCTACAGTAGTTGCAGCATAGGGGCTCATAAGTTGTGGCTAGAAGACCCTAGAGTGCACTGGCTCCAGCAGTTATAATGCACAGGCTTTAGTTGCCTGTGGTGTGTGAGATCTTTCCAGACCAGGGATCAAACCCATGTTCCCTGCATTAGCAGGCCACATGCATCATCCACTGCACCACCAGGGAAGTTCACATTATTATTATTTTTATAAAAATAGGTCTTGTTACTAAAACCATATTTGTAATAAAAAAAACAGGTATCAAAGTCTCAAAATATTCCTATAGAAAAATGGTTGAACATAGTTATAATTCCAGCAGAAGCAATTTAAACAAACAATAGGCAATGCACTTTTAAGGCATCTTCTTTGACCCAAGCACTCTTGTTTTGAATATGACTTAGGATAACCACAACAACGCATGTAAGGTGGAGTCTGTCTTTACCTTTTTCTCTAAATTCTATAAGTTTTGAAACTGAGCACCCCTTAGCAATGTTCTTTTAAACTACTTTTCTGTAGAACAATTTATGGCAAATGGAACTTTGTGTTCAATTCTTTATCAGCTGACTATTGATATTCATTTTTTTCCATGATGTTCTTACTTGTTCCTATTAATATTATAGCATTTATCTATATATCCATGCTTATTTAACAAATTAAAACTGAAAGACAATTGTAACCTTTTTTTCTGCCACCCTTTATCAAGAAATATAATATGTAAAAAGCCAACCAAACAACCGACCAATAGAACACACAAACAAAAAACTTAAAGGAAGGTAACTGTTTAAATAATTAAATAGTAAATATTGGTGCTCCTACTTTCTAGGGTTCAAAATCTAGGCTAGCTAGGATGGTAGCTAACTCATTCACTTTCCATGTGTTTAGTCGCTCAGCTGTGTCTGACTCTGTGACCCCATGAACTGTAGCCCATGAGGCTCCTTTGTTCCTGGGATTCTCTAGGCAAGAATACTAGAGTGGGTTGCCAAGCCCTTCTCCAGGGGATCTTCCCAATCCAGGGATCAAATCCAGGTCTCCTGCATTGCAAGCAGATTCTTTACCGTCTGAGTCACCAGGGAAGCCCATTCATTCACTCTCCATTGTCACCAATTTGAATCGGGAAACAATTCCATATAATAATTTCAAACATATTTTATTGCATGATTATCCAACATTATTACAAAAGGAGTTAGGAGAAGGAATTAGGCTGGGCTGAAAGTAGACCACCTGTTCATTATTCTCTAGGACTAGAATTGTCTGAGTGAAGGATTCTGATCTTAAGTTTACAGAGACAATGAAACTAAGCATGAAAAACTAAAGCTAGGTTAGAAGCCAAAATTAGTAACTCATAGAAGGGAGCAGAAATGAATAGCCAAACCAAAATAAAGTGGTTAGGAACAAATAAATATGAAGAACAGGAATACAACAATGATAAGATTGGGGGATAAAGAAAGAAAAAAGTTATCTATCAAGTAACAAACTTTAAAAAACTGAGCATCTAATTCAAATATGAAAAGCTTAGAAAAATTGCTCCATTCTCTGTACATCTCTGCCTATGTCTCTGTCCCTGTTCCAGATTGAGTATATGTGGGCAGATGCTCTTCACCATGTGACCTAGTCAAAGCTCAGAGAAAACAGGATTTCAGGCTCCACTGGACTAGCAAGATTAGGTACACAATCATCATCAAATAAACCAGTTCTACTAGCAATGTAAAATTTAGTTTGTGTGCGCTCAGTTGTATCCGACTCTTTGTGACCCCATGGACTATAGTTCACCAGGCTCCTCTGTCCATGGAATTTTTCAGGTAATGATACTGGAGTGGGTTGCCATTTCCTTCTCCAGGGGATTTTCCTGACTCCAGGATCAAACCTATGTCTCTTGCATCTCCTGCTTTAGCAGATAGATTCTTTCCCAGATGAGCCACTGGGGAAAACCTTTGTAAACAGCAAGTTAATTTCAGTGAAATAACCAAAAAAAAAAAAATCATCATGACGCCCAAAATGTCTCAAATGTCCATGAACAATGTTGTGATGTATAAATAGTTTTAAACAAGTTTTAAACTAGTCTCAAAGCATCATTTTATTACCTAGTGTGAAGTAAGTTTGACTGAATAGTAAAGTTTCTTCAATGACTAGTATATAAAATCTACAGCATGATATATACTGCATTCATTGAATAAAAATATTGAGTATGTCAAATATTAAATAGATTAGTGAGGTTGATTCCAGGAAATTCAGAGAAATTCAAGAAATTCCTTTCTTAATTCAAATTAAGAAAGGAAATGGTAAAGGAAAAGTCATAAAAAATTTAAAGAGGTGTGAACATAATGGGTCAAGCAGTCTTTATCTGCTCAGAGGATTTTGCAAGAATAAACCTATTAAAAGAATAAATTTACTGCAAATCTCATCCTTACAGTTTCTGTAGTTAGAATGAAACTCATTTAAATGAATATTTGATAAATGCATAAATGAATAAAGATGAAATGAATAAATGAATGAAAAGGGAACATAAATACTAAATGGTGGAAATTAAATGAATAATTCTCTTGAATAAATCAATTTCACTCGAGTTTGCCAGCATTCTATGTAGAGCCATACCATCTAAAATGGTAATTCTGAATGGATCATGTTAATGAATTTCTCTACACAAGAGGTATATAAATTTATGGCTGTAATCAATATACTCTAAATACACTTCATTTAGTACTCTGTCCTTTAAGTACCTTAAACATTAAATGATATATTTTTTTCACTGAGTTAGATTATTCACCATTTCTTTCAATAATTTTTTAACATTGGGGTTACTCATGGTCCTGGGAATAGGAGGGATCCTTCTCCATGTGTTTTCTTCTCAGAACATTAAACATATTAGCCTAATTACTCCCCTCTTACTACCAGTCTTATTCTTCTGGAACATTTCCAATTGTCCTTCTATAGCAAATTTTGGGTTAGGTCAACACAAAGCGTATTGAATCCCAGTCAGGCCAGCTTGTAGAATTTAGGGTAATGCAATGTTTTGTGTTTGTCTTCTGAATAGCCAAGAATATATATGTATATATATATACACACACATATATACATAAATTCCTAATATTTTAAAAGGAAAATTGTGCATAAAAAGCACTCATTTTCCTACCATGAAGAAAGATGACTAGAACTTTTGCAAAATAAAACTTGTGAATATTTTATTAACAAGAAGGGTTTCATACATTTAAGTTTCTGGAGAAAAATCATCTCTTGAAGGACAAAGTTCTCAGATCCTGCTCAAATGAATAGCTAAGCCTCATTCCTTTGGAATTAGAAGAATGATTATGTTGAATTCAGTCAGTATTTTTTATATTCATGAAAAATGTGGACAATTAAAACGATAATCCTCTTTTAAATTTTCAATCTTAAACAGTTAATTTACTTAAACTACCAATTCTTTTGAAATAGTGCAAAGGTAAACGTTAGCCTGATTCACTCTGAATTATTGCCAAATCCATATTAGTGGGCTTTAAACTCTTAAAATTCTTAATTCTGTTTAAAAAAAAAAAAAACTCACAAGGTTCTAATTATTAATCCAACAAATTAGCAGGTATGTACTTTTGGAAAATGTACCAAATTAGCTCATGGGAAACTTTGTCCCTGTGCCAAATCTGCAGTTGGCTCACTGTACAGTTTCAAACATACTTTATAGCTTTTATCTAAATATTCTAAAAGCAGGATTATCTATATATTTTTAAAGCATTTTCATTTGCTTTTTTAAATTGTATTTATTTATTCTAATAAAATTAATACATACAAAGGAAATATATCATTTATTTTAAAAATATATAACAATAATAATATTATTAATTTCCTTAAATACCCCCTAACTCAATAACTAGAGCATTTCAAATGATTGTTCATTGTCATATGTGTCCCCCACCCCTGGCCCTTTGCCTTGACTCCTCCATGTTTATCTTTCTGTTGTTTTTAAAATAGTCTTATAATAGATCTTTATATCCCTAAAAGTTATTTTTCTTGCTTTTACTTTCAGGAAACTAATACATTATATGTAATTTTCTGAGACCTGTTTTCAGTCAAATTATTTTTTGAACACAATACTATCTATAGTATATTACTTCTTACTTTGAAATATATTTTGTTTTTGAAATATTTTATCTTGCCTTCTGAGCAAATATATTTCGGTGGTTTTCCTAATTTTCTTTTCTTTCATTTAGCACATATTTATTGAACACCTACTAGCTGCTAGCTACTCTTTCAGTAGAAAACATACATACACACAGTTCCCTGATCCTCATGGAGTTTATATTCTAATAAGGATCAGTCAGTCAGTCAGTTCAGTTGCTCAGTCGTGTCTGACTCTTTGCGACCCTATGAATTGCAGCACGCCAGGCCTCCCTGTCCATCACCAACTCCCGGAGTTCACTCAGACTCATGTCCATCGAATCAGTGATACCATCCAGCCATCTCATCCTCTGTCGTCCCTTTCTCCTCCTGCCCCCAACCCCTGCCAGCATCAGAGTCTTTTCCAATGAGTCAACTCTTCACATCCTTATTTGTGAAATTTGCGGAACCATTATCAAAATATTCTGTTTTATAATACAATATAAAATACTATAATTTTATTCATATTAAAATTCTTTACCTGTGGCTAAGACAACTTAATTTCAATCAGTAGTACATAATAGTTGATCAGCATTCTCTACAATTTTGGTAATGCCAAGCTGTAAACATCTTTCATCTAAGGCTGAAAAATAGTAGTAAATTTCAGTTTTCAGTTTTTAATTATGGGTGAGGTTGAACAACATTTTTATGCTTACTCATTACTCATATATATATACATTTTTTTAAACTGTGTTTGTGCCTTACCCCTCTTTTCCTATTGTCTTCTTAATGTTGATTTGTGAGAGTCCCTTTTGCATTTCTAGGTAACAATTCTTTTTTGAAAATATATTCTAATTTTTTCATGAAGTCTTTTGGTAAACAGAAGTTCTTAATTTTTAAGTAGACAAATTGGTCAAAATTTTAGGATAGGTTTCTTTGTAAGTTGTTAAGGAAATCCTTCCCAATTCAAAAGTTATAAAGATATTATTTATTTGTTTAAATATTTCAAAGCTTTGTCTCAATGTCCTTACTCCATCTGGAATAGATTTTTGTATGCAGATTTGTTGTTGTTCAGTTGCTCCGTCATGTCTGACTCATTGCAACCTCATGGACTGTAGCACACCAGGCTGCCCTGTACCTCACGATCTCCTGGAGATTGCTTGAACTCATGTCCATTGAGTTGGTGATGCCATCCCACCATCTCGTTCTCTGTCATCCCCTTCTCCTCCTGCCTTCACTCTTTCCCAGCATCAGGGTCTTTTCTAATGAGTCAGCTCTTCATATCAAGTGGCCAAAGTATTGGAGTTTCAGCTTCAGCATCAGTCCTTCCAATGAATATTCACCATTGATTTCCTTTAGGATGGACTGGTTTGAACTCCTTGCAGTCCAAAGGACTCTCAGAGTCTTCTCAAACACCATAGTTCAAAGGCATCAATTCGTTGGTGCCTTCTTTATAGTCCAACTCTCACATCCATGTATGATTACTGAAAAACCATAGCTTTTTCTATATGGACTTTTACTGGCAAAGTAATATTTGGTTTGCCATATCTTTTCTTCCAAGGAGCAAATATCTTTTAATATTATGGCTGCAGTCACCATCTACAGCGATTCTGGAGCTCAAGAAAATGATGTCTGTTGTTTCCACTGTTTCCCCATCTATTTGCCATGAAGTGATGGGACCGGATGCCATGATCTTAGTTTTTTGAATGTTGGGTTTTAAGGCAGTTTTTTAATTCTCCTCTTTCACCTTCATGAAGAGGCTCTTTAGTTCTTCTTTGCTTTCTGCCATAAGGGTGGTGTCATATGCATATCTGAGGTTATTGATATTTCTCCCAGCAATCTTGATTCCAGCTTGTGTTTCATCCAGCCTGACATGTTTCATGATGTACTCTGCATATAGGTTAAATAAGTAGGGTGACAATATACAGCCTTGATGTACTCCTTCCCCACTTTTTAACCAGTCTGTTGTTCCATGTCTGGTTCTAACTGTTGCTTCTTGACCTGCATATAGGGCTCTCAGGAGACAGGTAAGGTGGTCTGGTATCTCTTTAAGAATTTTCTCTTTAAGAATTTTTGTGATCTACAAAGTCAAATGTTTTAGCATAGTCAATAAAGTAGAAGTAGATGTGTGAGCACTTAATTTTATTTTTCCATGTAAATATGAATTATTTCAGTATTACTTAACAAAATGATTTATGCCATCCCCAGGAACTTTTAAAATCATCCTTTTTGAATCTCAAGATTCTAATAAATTGTGTGTGTTCAGTCACTCAACTGTGTCTGACTCTTTGTGGCCCTATGGACTGTAGCCCACCAAACTCCTCTGTCCGTGGAATTTTGCATGGAAAAGTATTGGAGTGAATTGCCATTTCCTCCTCCAGGGGACTTACCCCACCTTAAGATCAAACCCTGTCTCTAGCATCTCCTTCATTGGCAGGAGGATACTTTTACAACTCTACCACCTCAAAACCCCTCTAATAAATTATGTTGGATAATTTTTCTGTCATTTTCCTCCTCAAATGAAAGTAAATGTTGATGTTATTGACACTGGGTAGGGAAAGTAATCTCATCTTGCTCTTTTTCAAGATTATCTTGTCTATTCTTAGCATGTTGCTTTATCATCTGTAGAAAAATATTTCAGAAAATTTTATTTAATTTACATTGAATTTATAGATAGATTTTGGGAGACTTTATTGTCACTATGATAGATATGTTAACTTCTCTGTGATCTTTTATCAAATTTTCTGTATATATATCAGCTAATTTATTCATCTGAGTTTGAAATTATTATATTTTCTGGTATTTGTCAAAATGTAATGGAGATCAGCCTTGGGATTTCTTCGGAAGGAATGTTGCTAAAGCTGAAACTCCAGTACTTTGGCCACCTCATGCGAAGTGTTGACTCATTGGAAAAGACTCTGATGCTGGGAGGGATGGTGGGCAGGAGGAGAAGGGGACGACAGAGGATGAGATAGCTGGATGGCATCACCGACTCGATAGAGGTGAGTCTGAGTGAACTCCGGGAGTTGGTGATGGATAGGAAGGCCTGGTGTGCTGCGATTCATGGGGTCGCAAAGAGTTGGACACGACTGAGTGACTGAACTGAATTGAACTGAACTGAATGATGATTTTTAGCCCTAGTAATGCTTTTGTCCTTAGCTAATTTAATGCATATGTATTAAGTGTTCAGTAAATACTAGGAACTTGAGACACAAAATAAGGTAATAAAACATCACACATTTGGCTCATTTCAAGATCTTTGGGGATGAGTCCTTTGTTTGCTGGGCATATAGCAAAGGAGTTCTGAATACATCACTTCAAGATAAGCTGCTCTGGCAGATTGACTGTTTTGATTTAAAGGCAATTGAGAAAAAACAAATATAAGAAAACCATTTTGATCTTTTCCTTTTTTGCAAAGCAAGAGATGGAATTCCTGTGTGAAAGATGTCCTCCCTATACTAGAAAAGTAACATTCTTATCATTAAGAAGAAGTTGAGACTAAGAGACTTCTATACAGACCAGACTTTGTTAAAATAATTCCATTCTTATCTTCCTTTAGCCTCCCCATACAGTTTACTTGGGCTTCCCAAGTGGCTCAGAGGCCAGAAGTCCTCCTGTCAATGCAGGAGACACAAATTCAATCCCTGGGTTGGGAAGGTACCCTGAAAAAAGAAATGGCAACCTACTCCAGTATTCTTGACTGGCAAATCTCAAGGACAGAGGAGCCTGGCAGGCGACACAGTCCATGGGGTCACAAAGAGTCAGACATGACTGACCGAACAACAAAAAGCATGGTTTACTTACTTTTCCACAATTGCCTCTGTTCAACCTAATATAAAATTATCCAGGTTTCACCATTTCTTTGGGGTGTTCATTTCTTGTGAAAGATGCCATATCATATAAGTTAGTTTGTTAGTTAGTTCAGTCGCTCAGTTGTGTCTGACTCTTTGCGACCCCATGAATCACAGCACGCCAGGCCTCCCAGTTCATCACCATCTCCCGGAGTTCACTCAGACTTACGTCCATCAAATCCGTGATGCCATCCAGCCATCTCATCCTCTGTTGTCCCCTTCTCCTCCTGCCTCCAATCCCTCCCAGCATCAGAGTCTTTTCCGATGAGTCAACTCTTCTCACGAGGTGACCAAAGTACAACCTATATTAAATAAATATGTATGCCTTTCTTCTGTTGATGGCTTATATCAGTTTAGTTCTCAGACGCCATCAAGGAAAAAAAAAAAAACTTGAAGAGATTAAGGGTAAGATATTGCCTTTCCTGCAGTAGCAAAAAGTATTTTCAAGAATCAAAATCATAAGAGGCCCTAACAGCCTTGTTAGGAAGACCAATCTTGCATGAGAACTGTTCTTGCCTGGCTTGGCTGTGCCTACATAACTTGCCACTGCAAATGTCATCAGAGCTCATTTCACTGAGTCTTCTCTGTTTATCCCCAAAATCTGTTCAGTACTATTAGATGATCTTTCTGCATTGTATCATTTCCACTTTCATAATAGGAATTTTCTTAACAAAACCGGATTTCCTTTAAGATTCACAATATTAAATAGAGCTCTTGTACTGCTCTCACTCCCACTTCCAAAGGTCCTTCTTCAGTTCAGTTCAGTTCAGTCTCTCAGTCATGTCCAAATCTTTGTGACCCAATGAACTACAACACACCAAACTTCCCTGTCCATCACCAACTCCCAGAGCTTACTCAAACTCAAGTCCATGGAGTTGGTGATGCCATCCAACCATTTCATCCTCTGTCATCCCCTTCTCCTCCCGCCTTCAGTCTTTCCTGGCATCTTTACCAATGAGTCAGTTCTTCGCATCACGTAGCCAAAGTATTGGAGTTTCAACTTCAGCATCAGTCCTTCCGATTCATATTCAGGAATGATTGATTTCTTTATGATGGACTGGTTGGATCTCCTTGCAGTCCAAGGGACTCTCAAGAGTCTCTCCAACACCATAGTTCAAAAGCATCAATTCTTTGCACTCAGATTTCTTTATAGTCCAATTCTCACATCCATACATGACACCAGCAAAACCATAGCTTTGACTATATGGACATTTGTTAGCAAAGTAATGTCTCTGCATTTTAATATATCTAGGTTGGTCATAACTTTTCTTCTGAGGGACAAGCATTTTTTAATTTCATGGCTGTAGTCACTATCTGTAGTGATTTTAGAGCCCCCCAAAATAAAGTCTGTCACTCTTTCCATTGTTTCCCCATGTATTTGCCATGAAGTGATGGGACCAGTTGCCATGTTCTTCATTTTCTGAATGTTGAGTTTTAAGTCAACTTTTTCACTCTCCTCTTTCACTTTCCTCAAGAGGCTTTTTAAGCTTCTTCACTTTCTGCCATAAGGGTGGTGTCATCTGCATATCTGAAGTTATTGATATTTCCCCCAGCAATCTTGATTTCAGCTTGTGCTTCTCAGCCCAATATTTCTCATGATGCCCTCTGCATATAGGTTAAATAAGCAAGGTGACAATATATAGCCTCGATATACTCCTTTTCCTATCTGGAACCAGTCTGTTGTTCCATGTCCAGTTCTAACTGTTGCTTCTTGACCTGCATACAGATTTCTCAGGAGGAAAGGCAGGTGCTCTGGTATTCTCATCGCTTGAAGAACTTTCCACAGTTTGTTGTGATCCACACGGTCAAAGGCTTTGGTATAGCCAAAAAAGCAGATATTTTTCTGGAACTCTCTTGCCTTTTTGATGATCCAGTGGATGTTGGCAATTTGATCTCTTGTTCCTCTGCCTTTTTTAAATCCAGCTTGAACATCTGGAAGTTCCTGGTTCATGTACTGTTGAAGCCTGACTTGGAGAATTTTGAGCATTACCTTCTTAGCATGTGAAATGAGTACAGCTGTGTAGTAGTTTTAACATTCTTTGGCATTGCCCTTCTTTAGGATTGTAATGAACTGATCTTTTCCAATCCTGTGGCCACTGCTGAGTTTTCCAGATTTCCTGGCATAATGGGTCCAGCACTTTTACAGAATCATCTTTTAGGGTTTGAAAAAGCTCAACTGGAATTCCATCATCTCCACTAGGTTTGTTTGTAATGATGCTTCCTAAGGCCCACTTGACTTTGCAGGATGTCTGGCTCTAGGTGAATGATCACACCATCATGATTATCTGGGTCATGAAGGTCTTTTTTATATAATTCTTTTGTGTATTCTTGCCACCTCTTCTTAATTTCTTCTGCTTTTGTTGCTGCTGCTGCTGCTAAGTCACTTCAGTCATGTCTGACTCTGCAACCCCATAGACAGCAGCCCACCAGGCTCCCCCGCCCCTGGGATTCTTCAGGCAAGAACACTGGAGTGGGTTGCCATTTCCTTCTCCAATGCATGAAAGTGAAAAGTGAAAGTGAAGTTGAGATGCATACAATTTCATTCCTTTATTGTGCCCAACTTTGCATGAAATGTTCTCTTGGTATCTCTAATTTTCATAGAGATCTCTAGTCTTTCCCTTTTTATTTTTTCCCACTGTTTCTTTGCATTGATCACTGAGAAAGGCTTTCTCATCTTTCCCTGCTATTCTTTGGAACTCTGCATTTTAATGGGTATATCTTTCCTTTCTCCTTTTCCTTTCACATCTTTTCTTGTCTCAGCTATTTGTAAGGACTCCTCAGACAACCATTTTGCGTTTTTGCATTTCTTTTTCTTGGGGATGGTGTTGATCACTGCCTTCTGTACAATGTCACAAACCTCTGTCCATATTTCTTTAGTCACTCTATCAGATCTAATCAGATCTAAAATAAGGTCATTCTAATAAGCTTAAAATCAGTTGTCTTTTTAGACAATAATTGGTTAAAAAATGAACATTGGTTCAATTTAGGTTAATGCAACTGAAAAGTTTTCCTTCTAAAAGGGAATTTTCTGTTCTGGAATTACCTAGTGTATGGATGATGGAGAACATTTTACTTCTTCTGAATTTTGTTTTAACCAAATTTAAGAACTGGAGTTACTATAATAACTGTAACTGACTTGAGATCAAAGGATATGAAGAGGAACAGAGTGAGGAGAATCATACAGAAATGGGACAGGGATCATTAAAGCCAAACTTTTGAGCCAAACCAATCTTTGAATTTCTGGTTTGAATTTTGGACCACCTGCTTCCTGTTTCTGCTCAGCATCTATGGTTCTACTCCATCATGGCCAGGGTTGGGTCCAGAGACAGGGATGCTTGAAATCTGGCTCAACAAGTTTTAGGACAACACCCTAAACACTGGTAAGAGTCTACACTTATGGTTTTCTCTGTCCCAAGGAGGAAATGGTGGTGATATGAAATAGAAAAATTGGAAAGCATACGACATAAATAAAGAAACCATATAAGAAAGGCAAAACTATCTTTTCTGTGTNAAAAAAAAAAAAACTTGAAGAGATTAAGGGTAAGATATTGCCTTTCCTGCAGTAGCAAAAAGTATTTTCAAGAATCAAAATCATAAGAGGCCCTAACAGCCTTGTTAGGAAGACCAATCTTGCATGAGAACTGTTCTTGCCTGGCTTGGCTGTGCCTACATAACTTGCCACTGCAAATGTCATCAGAGCTCATTTCACTGAGTCTTCTCTGTTTATCCCCAAAATCTGTTCAGTACTATTAGATGATCTTTCTGCATTGTATCATTTCCACTTTCATAATAGGAATTTTCTTAACAAAACCGGATTTCCTTTAAGATTCACAATATTAAATAGAGCTCTTGTACTGCTCTCACTCCCACTTCCAAAGGTCCTTCTTCAGTTCAGTTCAGTTCAGTCTCTCAGTCATGTCCAAATCTTTGTGACCCAATGAACTACAACACACCAAACTTCCCTGTCCATCACCAACTCCCAGAGCTTACTCAAACTCAAGTCCATGGAGTTGGTGATGCCATCCAACCATTTCATCCTCTGTCATCCCCTTCTCCTCCCGCCTTCAGTCTTTCCTGGCATCTTTACCAATGAGTCAGTTCTTCGCATCACGTAGCCAAAGTATTGGAGTTTCAACTTCAGCATCAGTCCTTCCGATTCATATTCAGGAATGATTGATTTCTTTATGATGGACTGGTTGGATCTCCTTGCAGTCCAAGGGACTCTCAAGAGTCTCTCCAACACCATAGTTCAAAAGCATCAATTCTTTGCACTCAGATTTCTTTATAGTCCAATTCTCACATCCATACATGACACCAGCAAAACCATAGCTTTGACTATATGGACATTTGTTAGCAAAGTAATGTCTCTGCATTTTAATATATCTAGGTTGGTCATAACTTTTCTTCTGAGGGACAAGCATTTTTTAATTTCATGGCTGTAGTCACTATCTGTAGTGATTTTAGAGCCCCCCAAAATAAAGTCTGTCACTCTTTCCATTGTTTCCCCATGTATTTGCCATGAAGTGATGGGACCAGTTGCCATGTTCTTCATTTTCTGAATGTTGAGTTTTAAGTCAACTTTTTCACTCTCCTCTTTCACTTTCCTCAAGAGGCTTTTTAAGCTTCTTCACTTTCTGCCATAAGGGTGGTGTCATCTGCATATCTGAAGTTATTGATATTTCCCCCAGCAATCTTGATTTCAGCTTGTGCTTCTCAGCCCAATATTTCTCATGATGCCCTCTGCATATAGGTTAAATAAGCAAGGTGACAATATATAGCCTCGATATACTCCTTTTCCTATCTGGAACCAGTCTGTTGTTCCATGTCCAGTTCTAACTGTTGCTTCTTGACCTGCATACAGATTTCTCAGGAGGAAAGGCAGGTGCTCTGGTATTCTCATCGCTTGAAGAACTTTCCACAGTTTGTTGTGATCCACACGGTCAAAGGCTTTGGTATAGCCAAAAAAGCAGATATTTTTCTGGAACTCTCTTGCCTTTTTGATGATCCAGTGGATGTTGGCAATTTGATCTCTTGTTCCTCTGCCTTTTTAAAATCCAGCTTGAACATCTGGAAGTTCCTGGTTCATGTACTGTTGAAGCCTGACTTGGAGAATTTTGAGCATTACCTTCTTAGCATGTGAAATGAGTACAGCTGTGTAGTAGTTTTAACATTCTTTGGCATTGCCCTTCTTTAGGATTGTAATGAACTGATCTTTTCCAATCCTGTGGCCACTGCTGAGTTTTCCAGATTTCCTGGCATAATGGGTCCAGCACTTTTACAGAATCATCTTTTAGGATTTGAAAAAGCTTAACTGGAATTCCATCATCTCCACTAGGTTTGTTTGTAATGATGCTTCCTAAGGCCCACTTGACTTTGCAGGATGTCTGGCTCTAGGTGAATGATCACACCATCATGATTATCTGGGTCATGAAGGTCTTTTTTATATAATTCTTTTGTGTATTCTTGCCACCTCTTCTTAATTTCTTCTGCTTTTGTTGCTGCTGCTGCTGCTAAGTCACTTCAGTCATGTCTGACTCTGCAACCCCATAGACAGCAGCCCACCAGGCTCCCCCGCCCCTGGGATTCTTCAGGCAAGAACACTGGAGTGGGTTGCCATTTCCTTCTCCAATGCATGAAAGTGAAAAGTGAAAGTGAAGTTGAGATGCATACAATTTCATTCCTTTATTGTGCCCAACTTTGCATGAAATGTTCTCTTGGTATCTCTAATTTTCATAGAGATCTCTAGTCTTTCCCTTTTTATTTTTTCCCACTGTTTCTTTGCATTGATCACTGAGAAAGGCTTTCTCATCTTTCCCTGCTATTCTTTGGAACTCTGCATTTTAATGGGTATATCTTTCCTTTCTCCTTTTCCTTTCACATCTTTTCTTGTCTCAGCTATTTGTAAGGACTCCTCAGACAACCATTTTGCGTTTTTGCATTTCTTTTTCTTGGGGATGGTGTTGATCACTGCCTTCTGTACAATGTCACAAACCTCTGTCCATATTTCTTTAGTCACTCTATCAGATCTAATCAGATCTAAAATAAGGTCATTCTAATAAGCTTAAAATCAGTTGTCTTTTTAGACAATAATTGGTTAAAAAATGAACATTGGTTCAATTTAGGTTAATGCAACTGAAAAGTTTTCCTTCTAAAAGGGAATTTTCTGTTCTGGAATTACCTAGTGTATGGATGATGGAGAACATTTTACTTCTTCTGAATTTTGTTTTAACCAAATTTAAGAACTGGAGTTACTATAATAACTGTAACTGACTTGAGATCAAAGGATATGAAGAGGAACAGAGTGAGGAGAATCATACAGAAATGGGACAGGGATCATTAAAGCCAAACTTTTGAGCCAAACCAATCTTTGAATTTCTGGTTTGAATTTTGGACCACCTGCTTCCTGTTTCTGCTCAGCATCTATGGTTCTACTCCATCATGGCCAGGGTTGGGTCCAGAGACAGGGATGCTTGAAATCTGGCTCAACAAGTTTTAGGACAACACCCTAAACACTGGTAAGAGTCTACACTTATGGTTTTCTCTGTCCCAAGGAGGAAATGGTGGTGATATGAAATAGAAAAATTGGAAAGCATACGACATAAATAAAGAAACCATATAAGAAAGGCAAAACTATCTTTTCTGTGTGTGTGTGTGTGTGTGTGTTTTTTAATGAGCATAACATTTACATTGGCAATGGCCACTAGAAATCATGTATCTGGCCTCAGTAATTATTTGAATAGCACCTAAAGTCATCCAATGGGAAACAGCAGGTTCTGTGTCCACCTACCTTATAATAACCAAATGAGATCCAGGTGAAGACAGTAGGGCCTACGTTCAGGTTCAGCCATGAGGTGCCATTCACACAGTACATTAAATGAACAGCACTTGAATGGCACCCCTGGAGTTATATAACATTTACAAATCTGTTTACAGAAAAGAATCCTTACCAAGAAAAACTAGTTGAGACAACAATTCTAAAATGAGAAAAATTGCTTTCTTATACTTTCTTTTCAAGATTCCTTTGAAAAGTGATACATTTAATTTTATTTAATTCAGAAATTTCTTTTTGGCCTTTAAGTTGTAAATAGAATTGTTCTACTATTCTTTACATCTTGAAGTTATTATGATTCATTAAGTCATTTATTGCTAATACTGAAGTAAATTACAGCAGATAAACCTTAACAAGAGTTACTTTTCACCATGATCGTTTAACAACTAAGGAATTCAATGCCATGAAGATTAAATTCTCATCTTTTTATTTTTATCTATTTATTTTCACTAGTTCATCCATTGATTTCTAATATTTTGTATTTGAGGATAAAGTTCAATATTTTTACCTACATATGAAATACGTTTTCTCATCCTAATAATTAAAATATTTATGATCAGGTTAAGGAGAAAAGTTTGTTAAATTCTTCTAAAAGTTATATATTCTCCCCAAATTAGGAAGACCAGATACTAACCAAAATCCCCCTCTGCTTTTCTTTATACAAAAGCAGTGTTTGTAAAGTAAATATAATATAGTTTTATAGTTTAAGTAGGCAAGTGAGAAAAAGTTGTAGCATCTTTGATTTTAAAAAGAGAAAAAAAAGATAGATAGATCTCAGGAGAGTAGTCTGTAAGCCTTGCTGACTCTGCTATGAATCAACTTGGAACTGGAGCATGCTAGCAGTATTTGAAATATATAAAGTGTTCTCCGCATGATATATGTTAATTGAGCTAGAGTCTCATCTCACATAACTTAATTGGAGAATGATAAAGGTCATTAAATTTTAGGATGGCTATGTGGATAACACATAGAATGATAGAAAGACATGACCACAAGAAAATGTGAAACATGGGACAAGGAAAGCAGAATGTCTTCTGTTAGGAGTGAGTGAGTGAGTGAAGTCGCTCAGTCGTGTCCGACTCTTTGCAACTCCATGGACTGTAGCCTACCAGGCTCCTCCCTCCATGGGATTCTCCAGGCAAGAGTACTGGAGTGGNGATGGCTATGTGGATAACACATAGAATGATAGAAAGACATGACCACAAGAAAATGTGAAACATGGGACAAGGAAAGCAGAATGTCTTCTGTTAGGAGTGAGTGAGTGAGTGAAGTCGCTCAGTCGTGTCCGACTCTTTGCAACTCCATGGACTGTAGCCTACCAGGCTCCTCCCTCCATGGGATTCTCCAGGCAAGAGTACTGGAGTGGGTTGCCATTTCCTTCTCCAGGGGATCTTCCCAACCCAGGGATCGAACCCGGTTTTACCAATAATTGTGTAAGTAATCAAGGAAAGTGCATAGCTAATATTTTCCTTCCCACTCTTGATGCCTCCTTTGAATTTCTTATATCTTGAGAAGTATCAACCATCCTTTATTTTATGCAGAGAGTAAATAAACTTTTTGCATGAATAAAATAAGTCTTCTTAAATAGTGTATCTGGAAGAAGAAAATAGACATTATTTTTGATATATCAAAAAGCTGGATTAAATTTAAATTCAAAAAATAGGTATGTAGGAAAGCATATACAGTTTATACTAGAACAGCCCAGAATTACTGAAATTTACTCACAGCTTAAGTTTAGTTTGTCTCTGTTTCTCCATTGTTTGGAATAATGTGTATAGAAATGTATCTATAAGCAACAAAGCACATGATTGACATCTTTTCTAAGAGTTAAACACTTTTTTGAGCTCTTACACTTGGTTATGCGAATTCAGTATTTATATGTGCATTTCATAAATCTCAGTAAGTTTAAAGAATTCTGCACTGAACTCAGACAGAATCCCCCTCACCATGTCTGTCTCTCTAGGCACCTTTTTATTCAGGTACTTTACATAAAAAGAAATCAGAGTAAGAGATTAAAAACCCTGATGTTCTGATCCAAAAATTTTAAAAATAAATAAACATGAAGAAATAAGTCCCAACCATAGTTTCCTATTAAACTCTTCAAAGTGTAGCTATAAAACTGATTTAGAAGAATTAATGTTAAAGCTTTTCAAAATACACCATTTGCTACATATTCAGTCTTTTTAGGTTACTGATTTTTAAAATTATTTTTGTTAAAAGAATACTTCATAGTCAATTGGAAACTTCATTTGGGAAGGGATCATAGCTGTCTTGTTCAGCTTTATGGACCAGAGATCAACCAATTCCTGAATGGATGAATCCATCATTATTGAAAATATAGATTTGCTTGTTAAATAACAGAATGGTAGTATTATAACAATACTGCCTTGAAAACTTAAATTTAAATGCAATAGTAGGAGTAAAGAACAAATAGATATGTTCATTTAAACTTGGAAAACAGAGGAATGTTGATAACTCAGCTTGTCCAGCAGGAAAATAAGCATTATTAGTTTCAGCCTTTCACTATTTTGTGGTTATTTTAGTTTAGCAGAAGTTTGCTAATATAGAATAAGATCTACTCTGAAAATATGATTGAGTATACCTTTTATATGTTTATAAAATAAAAGACTTCTATCATGTCAACAGAGCCAAAATTACTTTTTTCTCCTTTAAAAAAAAATTGGAGTATAGTTGATATACGATGTGTTAGTTTCAGGTGTAAAGTGAATCAGCTATATATATATCCACTCTTTTTCAGATTTCCTTCTCACAGAAAATTTCTTTTTTTTTTTTCCCTTATGTGTGTGTATGGTGTTCGAGAATGTTTTACTTTCATTCTTTTCATGTAGCTGTTCAGTTTTCTCAGCACCATTTATTGAAAAAACTGTCTTTTCTCCATTTTATATTCTTGCTTCCTTTGTCATAGATTAGTTGATCATAATTGCACGGATTTATCTCTGGGCTTTCTATCCTGGTTCATTGATCTATATTTATGTTTTTGTGCCATTACCAAACTGTTCTGATTACTGTAGCTTTCAGTTCAGTTCAGTCACTCAGTTGTGTCCAACTCTTTGCGACCCCATGAATTGCAGCACGCCAGGCCTCCTTGTACAACACTAACTCCCGGAGTTCACCAAGATTCATGTCCATCGAGTCAGTGATGCCATGCAGCAATCTCATCCTCTGTCGTCCCCTTCTCCTCCTGCCCCCAATCCCTCCCAGCATCAGAGTCTTTTCCAGTGAGTCAACTCTTCTCATGAGGTGGCCAAAGTACTGGAGTTTCAGCTTTCTTCCAAAGAAATCCCAGGGTTGATCTCCTTCAGAATGGACTGGTTGGATCTCCTTGCAGTCCAAGGGACCCTCAAAAGTCTTCTCCAACACCACAGTTCAAAAGCATCAATTCTTCAGTGCTCAGCCTTCTTCACAGCCCAACTCTCACATCCATACATGACCACTGGAAAAACCATAGCCTTGACTAGACGGACCTTAGTCAGCAAAGTAATGTCTCTGCTTTTGAATATGCTATCTAGGTTGGTCATAACTTTTCTTCCAAGGAGTAAGCGTCTTTTGATTTCATGGCTGCAGTCACCATCTGCAGTGATTTTGGAGCCCCCGAAAATAAATTTTGACACTGTTTCCACTATTTCCCCATCTATTTCCTATGAAGTGATGGGACCAGATGCCATGATCTTCGTTTTCTGAATGTTGAGCTTTAAGCCAACGTTTTCACTCTCTTCTTTCACTTTCATCAAGAGGCTCTTTAGTTCTTCTTCACTTTCTGCCATAAGGGTGGTGTCATCTGCATATCTGAGGTTATTGATATTTCTCCCAGCAATCTTGATTCCAGCTTGTGTTTCTTCCAGTCCAGCATTTCTCATGATGTACTCTGCATATAAGTTAAATAAGCAGGGTGACAATATACAGCCTTGACGTGCTCCTTTCCCTATTTGAAACCAGTCTTTTGTTCCATGTACTCCAAATAACCAAAGCAATCTTGAGAAAGAACAGAGCTAGAGGAATCAGGCTACCTGTCATCAGACTATACTACAGAAGTGCTTTCAAAATGACTGCACTTTTAATCTGGTTACCAAATACTAATTTACATTTTTCCACTAAGCAGACTTAGTCTTTGAGAAAATTTTTATATAAGATATATCTTTCAAATTATTAATGGAGCATATAAAGGGCATAAAGGGATGTAAATCTCTGTCTGTTCAGGATGTTTCTTACATGAAAAGTCAGCAGAATTTCCACAGCTCAACTGCCATTTAGTCAGCTTTTTTAAGAGTAGTGTTGATGTTTAAACTCTTTTATGGGTGCCAAGATTCACTGTTTAAATATTCAGCTTTAAAACGATTGCCAAGAAATGACACAGTGCTATTTCCCTTCTCTTGTAAGTATGTTTGATTTATAAAATTAAATTGAGTTAAAAGTGAGGCATATTTTTGCCAGAATTTCATTAGACAAGCAGATACTTCACATCAAACTTGTGTAATACTTTTTGCACTTATCAATGCTTCAGGTAAAATTTTTACTTTTTTCAGTCATGGTATCTGTGTAGAAAATGTCTTTTCAAATGCACTGAAAGAGGGAAATATTTTAATGTCATTTCTATTAAAGTATAGAAAGATGCTTATCAGTTTCCTGACCTGATTCTTTACACATTCAGAAAGTCTCAGAACTCTAAGAGAGGAAAGTTTATTATTATAAAGAAAATGTAGCCCTCTCCTAATAAGGTCTGCCAAAGATTAGACTTTATGTAATTACCTAAACAAACAAACAAACAAAATAGCTAATTACTGCAATATAATTTCAGCCTTTCTATAGAAATCCCATTCCTTCTTATTTAAATAACATTTCTACATGCAAATTCATAGGATTTAATAAGCATATCCCCTGGAGAAGGAAATAACTATTCCAGTATTCTTGCCTGGAAAATCCCATGGACAGAGGAGCCTGGTGGGCAATATCTCATGGGGTTGCAAAAAGTCACACACAACTGAACAACTGAGCACAATAATCACATAGTTAAAATTATTTTAGCCACTGCTCTACTTAAGATCTGTTTCCTCTCTGATTCAGATATAAGTCATATTCAAACTCTTCCTTGATTGCCTTTATTGTCTTCCCTACTTGGAATGACATTGCATTTTCATTCATCAACTTATCTTTTTAAGAACTTCATCACTTTATGCTTCTGCTCTGGCCCTGGTTTGATTTTAATTTGTCATTTCGCATACAGCTTCCATTGTGCACCACCTGTAACTTTGAGCAAGTTACTTGAGTTTCTATCCTTTAAGTTTTTATCTATAAAACAGAAATGAGCAAAGTATATACTCATAATATTATTGTAAGGATTACATGAGCTAATACATAGCAAGCTTCAAGCCTTTATTACCCTTATCACAGGCTTTCATTGTTCTTTTCACCAAAGTCTACACTTTTTTACACTGCCCTTTCCTTCCGATGAATACTTACTGGATTTCTATGTGGTGGCATACAATCTGTTACTTAATCATGAATTCATTTCTTTTATTGAGTCTTGTTTCATCAAGGCAATTGCAACCCCCTTGAAGATAATCCATCTGTTAGCTGGTTGGCATTATATAATATTTGGCCACACAACATCCTTGATTATTTAAAATAATACCCTACAAATAACAGAAGCAGTAGTTATTATCATAACAAAAATAGCTAGCATTCATTAAATTCTTATCCTTGCAACTGTAGAACTTTTACATTCATTGTCTTTTAAAATCTATATAATATTCTGAAATAGAGCCTATTTTCACATTATCTTACAATGAAGGAACTGAAAAATGGGAGGGTGGAGTGACTTTCTCAAGATTACATAACTACCAGTAAGTATCCTTATCATCATTGTCTTTGGTGGGCCAATAGGGGCTGCCTGGCCCAAAAGCACAAGGCACTTCTTTCTTTCTCACAGCCCCAGAGCTTCACGTTCTTATTGCATGAACTCTTCATTCTTACCTCTGTACTTCTGTCCAGTCTGTCCCACATAGTACCACGTTTTTCAAGTTCAGTTTCCTATAGCATTAGGGAGAAGGGTGGTGATTAGCAATGTTTGAAGCCTGTCTCCCTGTGGCATCTCTATAGAGTTCTTTTTTTTTTTTTTTCTTTTTCTTTTTCTGTTAAGTTCAGTCGCTCAGTCGTGTCTGACTCTGCCACCCTGTGAATCACAGCATGTTAGGCCTCCCTGTTCATCACCATCTCCCAGAGTTCACTCAGACTCACGTCCATCAAGTCCGTGATGCCATCCACCATCTCATCCTCAGTCGTCCCCTTCTCCTCCTGCCCCCAATCCCTCCCAGCATCAGACTTTTCCAATGAGTCAACTCTTCACATGAGGTAGCCAAAGTACTGGAGCTTCAGCTTTAGCATCATTCCTTCCAAAGAAATCCCAGGGTTGATCTCCTTCAGAATGGACTGGTTGGATCTCCTTGCAGTCCAAGGGACTCTCAGGAGTCTTCTCCAACACCACAGTTCAAAACCATCTATTCTTCAGCGCTCAGCCTTCTTCATAGTCCAACTCTCACATCCATACATGACCACAGGAAAAACCATAGCCTTGACTAGGCGGACCTTAGTCGGCAAAGTAATGTCTCTGCTTTTGAATATACTATCCAGGTTGGTCATAACTTTTCTTCCAAGGAGTAAGCGTCTTTTAATTTCATGGCTGCAGTCACCATCTGCAGTGATTTTGGAGCCCAAAAAAATAAAGTCTGACACTGTTTCCACTGTTTCCCCATCTATTTCCCATGAAGTGATGGGACCGGATGCCATGATCTTCGTTTTCTGAATGTTGAGCTTTAAGCCAACTTTTTCGCTCTCCTCCTTCACTTTCATCAAGAGGCTTTTTAGCTCCTCCTCACTTTCTGCCATAAGGGTGGTGTCATCAGCATATCTGAGGTTATTGATATTTCTCCCGGCAATCTTGATTCCAGCTTGTGTTTCTTCCAGTCCAGCGTTTCTCATGATGTACTCTGCATATAAGTTAAATAAGCAGGGAGACAATATACAGCCTTGACGTACTCCTTTTCCTATTTGGAACCAGTCTGTTGTTCCATGTCCAGTTCTAACTGTTGCTTCCTGACCTGCATACAGATTTCTCAAGAGGCAGGTTAGGTGGTCTGGTATTCCCATCTCTTTCAGAATTTTCCACAGTTTATTGTGATCCACACAGTCAAAGGCTTTGGCATAGTCAATAAAGCAGAAATAGATGTTTTTCTGGAACTCTCTTGCTTTTTCCATGATCCAGCGGATGTTGGCAATTTGATCTCTGGTTCCTCTGCCTGTTCTAAAACCAGCTTGAACATCAGGGAGTTCACGGTTCACATATTGCTGAAGCCTGGCTTGGAGAATTTTGAGCATTACTTTACTAGCGTGTGAGATGAGTGCAATTGTGCGGTAGTTTGAGCATTCTTTGGCATTGCCTTTCTTTGGAATTGGAATGAAAACTGACCTTTTCCAGTCCTGTGGCCACTGCTGAGTTTTCCAAATTTGCTGGCATATTGAGTGCAGCACTTTCACAGCATCATCTTCCAGGATTTGAAACAGCTCAACTGGAATTCCATCACCTCCACTAGCTTTGTTCTTAGTGATGCTTTCTAAGGCCCACTTGACTTCACATTCCAAGATGTCTGGCTCTAGATTAGTGATCACATCCTCATGATTATCTGGGTCGTGAAGATCTTTTCTGTACAGTTCTTCTGTGTATTCTTGCCACCTCTTCTTAATATCTTCTGCTTCTGTTAGGTCCATACCATTTCTATCCTTTATCGAGCCCATCTTTGCATGAAATGTTCCCTTGGTATCTCCAATTCTCTTGAAGAGATCTCTAGTCTTTCCCATTCTGTTGTTTTCCTCTATCTCTTTGCATTGATTGCTGAAGAAGGCTTTCTTATCTCTTCTTGCTATTCTTTGGAACTCTGCATTCAGATGCTTATATCTTTTCTTTTCTCCTTTGCTTTTCGCCTCTCTTCTTTTCAGTGCTATTTGTAAGGCTTCTCCAGACAGCCATTTTGCTTTTTTGCATTTCTTTTCCATGGGGATGGTCTTGATCCCTGTCTCCTGTACAATGTCACGAACCTCATTCCATAGTTCATCAGGAACTCTGTCTATCAGATCTAGGCCCTTAAATCTATTTCTCACTTCCACTGTATAATCATAAGGGATTTGATTTAGGTCATACCTGAATGGTCTAGCGGTTTTCCCTACTTTCTTCAATTTAAGTCTGAATTTGGAAATAAGGAGTTCATGATCTGAGCCACAGTCAGCTCCTGGTCTTGTTTTTGTTGACTGTATAGAGCTTCTCCATCTTTGGCTGCAAAGAATATAATCAATCTGATTTCGGTGTTGACCATCTGGTGATGTCCATGTGTAGAGTCTTCTCTTGTGTTGCTGGAAGAGGGTGTTTGCTATGACCAGTGCATTTTCTTGGCAAAACTCTATTAGTCTTTGCCCTGCTTCATTCCGCATTCCAAGGCCAAATTTGCCTGTTACTCCAGGTGTTTCTTGACTTCCTACTTTAGCATTCCAGTCCCCTATAATGAAAAGGACATCTTTTTTGGGTGTTAGTTCTACAAGGTCTTGTAGGTCTTCATAAAACCGTTCAACTTCAGCTTCTTCAGCATTACTGGTTGGGGCATAGACTTGGATAACTGTGATATTGAATGGTTTGCCTTGGAAACGAACAGAGATCATTCTGTCGTTTTTGAGATTGCATCCAAGTACTGCATTTCGGACTCTTTTGTTGACCATGATGGCTACTCCATTTCTTCTGAGGGATTCCTGCCCGCAGTAGTAGATATAATGGTCATCTGAGTTAAATTCACCCATTCCAGTCCATTTTAGTTCGCTGATTCCTAGAATGTCGACGTTCACCCTTGCCATCTCTTGTTTGACCACTTCCAATTTGCCTTGATTCATGGACCTGACATTCCAGGTTCCTATGCAATATTGTTCTTTACAGCATCGGATCTTGCTTCTATCACCAGTCACATGCACAACTGGGTATTGTTTTTGCTTTGGCTCCATCCCTTCATTCTTTCTGGAGTTATTTCTCCACTGATCTCCAGTAGCATATTGGGCACCTAACGACCTGGGGAGATTCTCTTTTGATATCCTATCATTTTGCCTTTTCATACTGTTCATGGGGTTCTCAAGGCAAGAATACTGAAGTGGCTTGCCATTCCCTTCTCCAGTGGACCACGTTCTGTCAGACCTCTCCACCATGACCCGCCCGCCTTGGGTTGCCCTGCAGGCATGGCTTGGTTTCATTGAGTTAGACAAGGCCCTGGTCCTAGTGTGATTAGATTGACTAGTTTTCTGTGAGTATGGTTTCAGTGTGTCTGCCCTCTGATGCCCTCTTGCAACACCTACCATCTTACTTGGGTTTCTCTTACCTTGGGCTTGGAGGATCTCTTCACAGCTGGTCCAGCAAAGCGCAGCTGCTGCTCCTTACCTTGGACGTGGGGTATCTCCTTACTGCAGCCATTCCTGACCTTTAATGCAGGATAGCTCCTCTGGGCCCTCCTGTGCCTGTGCAGCCACCGCTCCTCGGGTTGCTCCTCCTGGCTGCTGGCCCTGGCCTCAGGCTCGGGGTGGCTCCTCAGAGTCACCGCCCCTTACCTCAGACACGGGGTGTCTCCTTCCGGGCGCCACTGGCCTCAGACGTGGGGTAGCTCCTCCCAGAAGCCTCCCTGACCTCTGACGTGGGGTGTCTCCTCCTGGCCGCCGCCCCTGACCTCAGACGGCATAGCTCCTCCCGGCCGCCACTGACCTCGGCCGCGGGATGTCCCTCCCGGCCACCGCCCCTGACCTCGGACGCGGGGTAGCTCCTCCCGGCCGCCGCCCCTGACCTCGGACGCGGGGTAGCTCCTCCCGGCCGCCGCCCCTGACCTCAGACGCGGCATAGCTCCTCCCGGCCGCCACTGACCTCGGAGGCGGGGTGTCTCCTCTTGGCTGCCGCCCCTGACCTCAGACACGGGATGTCTCCTCCCGGCCGCCACTGACCCTGGACACAGGGTAGCTCTTCTCGGCCGTTCCTGCACTGTCACAGCCTGGCACTCTAGGCCGCTGCCCCTGATCTCGGAAAGAAATGTAAATAGACTGGAGTCTGTCAACACTGTACAAATCTTAATCTAAATTGGATTTTTAAAATTGTAATTGCTTTTCATTATATTTGTATGGCAATTGCTTCATTAATATGAATGTCTCCCAGGTTTTATTTTCTAACTTGTTAACAAGAACTTGTCATAGAATAAAATGGTCAGTTTCACAGAATACTGGATTTGGATAAGAGTTTAGAGATTCTCAGTCCCATATATCTTGTCAAAGATGAACCAGAGCTTAAAGAGGGGTCTTTCCCATGTACCTTAGTTAGGCTGACAGATAAGCTATTGTGATAGAGATTCAAAAATACAGGGCCTACAAAAAATCACTTTTTCTTCTCTTTTCTATGGAAGCCCTTATGTGAAAGGCCGAGATCATCAGGGAATCTCTGCTCTGCTTCTCAGAGAGCCAGATTTTTCTTTCTTTGTTGTTCTCAACTCTCCTATAGTATTCTCATATTGTGCATGATAGAGGCCGAGACATTGCCTTGGCACGTCTACCAACAGGAAAAAGGAAGGAGAAGTGGCAGAGCGTTCTACACCTAAAAGCCAAGATACAAAGGGACACATGGCACAGCCACTCGTAGTCTGTGGGTTAGTTTAATCAGAGAGTCATATATGACTGCAGATGAGACTACAGAGTGCATTCTATGCGGGCAGCCCTAGGGTCAGTTTGGGCACTATGGAAGCAGGGAAGCTGGACTTCAGTGAACACCTGCAGGTCCCACCAGGTCACATTGAAAATGTAGCTGGAAGACTTATATTGCCAAAATCATTTACACTACTTTATGCTGAATAAATTTATAATGCTAATGTTTTACAGCGTATTTGTCTAATATTATTTTCTTACATATAGTTGTTGTACTGGTGCTATTTGTTTCCTATTGCAACTTATGAGAATAAAAAATATTGTGTTTGTCAAAACTGTTCTATAACTTCCAGTCAGTTGATATGGCAGGCAGACATGAAATGGTTGACTTTTTTAATTGTAATAAAGGTGCACACATAAAAAGGATGTATACTTATTATATAGTCAGAGCTTTTTGAAATGAGGTAGATAATAACAGTATTCAAGTGTTTATACCTTTAGTAACATCAGAGTTTTTGAGTTACAGACTACAAGATGAGGAATCCTTTCATGATGGTTGCAAGAAAAAGTTCAGTGGTAACTGTGGTGAGGTAGGTTATCCACAACTGGATTAAGACCCATCAGGAATCAAAATCAGAAGATGGCTTTATTCATACCTTTATTATTTTGTAACAGTGATTCTATATGATGCCTTGATTTTACAATAAAATATAATATAGAATTAAATTTAAGAAGTTCAGAGTTAGACAATTATTTGCATTTGACTTCTATAACTGTAACAAATTGATCTAAAACTTCTAGCACAAAAGCTCTTTCTTGTTGTGCTATATACAGTTACACAATGGCAAAAGATAAAATGCAGTTAGATCCATTTGGCTCATTCCTTCATAAATATTTATCAGATGGAACAAACATTTGAAATATAACTCAGATAGGAGACTCCAGAATTTGTCATTTGGCCCATAAGCCCTACTTTAAATTTTCTAAAATTTCCTTATCCTTATTTTTTACATTGTTCAATATCCACACAGTACATAAGAGAAATGGGTACATCAAAGTGCATATCATAATCAGGGAATTCTATGTAATTCTGGAATTATACATTACTTCTACAGAAAATGTATCTTTGAAATATAAAGAGTATCAACAATACTGTCATAAAATGGTTGATTATTGTCCACATTGCTCATAGATTTTATAAATTAGAAGATCTGGGATGATGAATTCTAAATAAATATATGTCCAATGAATGTTGATTCTTAAAGATGCATTCATGTTTGACTGACTTGTTCATCTATGGATATTAACTGTTCAAAATTCTGGAATCTAAGTGATTTGAGTTTGAATCCAAACCTAGTCACTTATATGTTATGTGAGTTTCTTAGTTAAGTTCAGTTCAGTCGTGTCCAACTCTATGCAACCCCCATGGGCTGCAGTACACCAGGCTTCCCTGTCCATCATCAACAACCGGAGCTTGCTTAAACTCATGTTCATTGAGTCAGTGATGCCATCCAACCATCTCATCCTCTGCCACCCCCTTCTCCTCCTGCCTTCAGTCTTTACCATCATCAGGGTCTTTTCAAATGAGTCAGGTCTTTGCCTCAGGTGGCCAAAGTATTGGAGCTTCAGCTACAGCAATGGTCCTTCCAATGAATATTCAGGAATGATTTCCTTTAGGATTAACTGGTTTGATCTCTTTACTGTAGAAGGGACTCCCAAGATTCTCCAACACCACAGTTCAAAAGCATCAGTTCTTCAGTGCTCAGCTTTCTTTATGGTCCAGCTCTCTCATCCCTACATGACTACTGGAAAAACCATAGCTTTGACCAGACAGAACTTTGTCAGCAAAGTAATGTCACTGCTTTTTAATATGCTGTCTAGGTTTTTCATAACTTTTCTTTCAAGGAGCAACCATGTTTTAATTTCATGGCTTCGGTCACCATCTGCAGTGATTTTGGAGCCTTAGAAAATGAAGTTTCTCACTGTTTTCCATTGTTTCCCTATCTATTTGCTATGAAGTGAAGCAACTGGATTCCATGATCTTAGTTTTTTGAATGCTGAGTTTTAAGCTGACTTTTTCTCTCTCCTCTTTTCACTTTCATCAAGAGGCTCCTTAGTTCCTCTTCACTTTCTAGCACAGGATGGTTTCATCTGCATATCTGAGGTTATTGATATTTCTCCCGGCAATCTTGATTTCAGCTTGTGCTTCATCCAGCCTGGCGTTTTGCATGATGTACTCTGTGTATAAGTTAAATAAGCAGGATGACAATATACAGGCTTGATGTACTCTTTTCCCAACATGGAACCAGGCTGTTGTTACATATCTGGTTCTAACTGTTGCTTCTTGACCTGCATATAGACTTCCCAGGAGGCAGATATTCCCATTTCTTTAAGAATTTTCCACACAGTCAAATATTCCACACTGTGATCCACAGAGTCAAAGGCTTTAGTGGAGTCAATGAAGCAGAAGTAAAATTTTTTTTCCTGGAATTATTCTCCTTTTTCTATGATTCAACAGGTGTTGGCAATTTGATTTTTGGTTCCTCTGTCTTTTCTAAATCCAGATTGAACATCTGAAAGTTCTCAGTTCACATACCGGTGAAGCCTAGCTTGGAGAGAATTTTGAGCATTACTTTGTTAGCATGTGAGATGAGTGAATTGTGCAGTAGTTTGAACATTCTTTGGCATTTCCTTTCTTTGGGATTGGAATGAAAACTGACCTTTTCCAGTCCTGTTAAAGTTACATAAATTCTCAGGTTCTCAGATTTCTGCTGTTGATAATAGGAAATGCTTGTGGATTTTTAGCCAGCAGTAGACATTGGTTAACAGGCTAAAAAGTGACTAATACAGCAACAGATGTGTAGTATGTGCCCAAGAAAATGTAGTCATTTCTATTCCAACTCTGCCCCTATATTTTCCTGCGCAATGACTGAATATGCTTTATTTCCACATCTCAACAATATCTAGTTACATGCCTTGAAAAATAGATAGATTTGTTGAACTGACATGCATTTGAAATAAATTATAAAAAATACCAATATATTTCAAGAGAAAACATATCTTTTGTTTTATACTATCTGGGGATCACAGATGAAAAATTATAATTAATTTGCCTCTGGTCTGAAATACCAGATAATGACTTAAATCCTCCAATTTAGTCTGTGTGCAAAGACTCAGTCTAAGAAAATATTAATGGTTTTTCTTTGGAACTACTGTGTCTTGGCAGTTGTTCAATTCACTAGATGTTCTATTAAAACAGCATAACTGATTCAGCAGTTTCACTCAGGTGCAGGTTTGCCTAATGTTGCAGATCTCCTACAATAACCTGGAAAAAAATAAATAAGGGAATCCAGAGGTTACACTAGTTATATAGTCATTAGGAACAGGCTCCATAGTGACTTGAATTGATTTTCTTTAATTTCTCCACTTTTCATTATACTTGAGTCTTAAATTATAACTGACTACCTCCCTTAAATTCTTCATGACAGGTCTCATGCTGACCTTGAAGTAAATATAAAGAAGAAAGCAGATGTTAAATCTCTTCTTCACCTAAAATACAAATAAGGACAATACATGAGAAAATAAAATCAGCTGTGCTCCCTAAAGCCCTGTTTTTCTCATACTTTTTTTTTGTAAATTTTTATTTCTATCTTGAAAAAATGTTTTTCACACATTTTAAAACGGTACTCATCCTAGATTTTACACATCACATTACCTGACAAAACTGTTAAAATATAATTTTATAGCTATCTACTACATAAACTTAGATTATATATATGATCATGTTTCTTTCATTCTTAAAAGAGCCCACTGGCATTATTTGAAAAATGTCCATTGTTGATGTCACCCACCCCTCCCATGACTGTTTAAGAATCTGAGGCTTAAACAAAAATCAAGAAGGCAGAATCCTGCTTTTAAAAACCAGCGAGATATATTCCTAAGTATTTTATTCTTTTCGTTGCAATGGTGAATGGAATTGTTTCCTTAATTTCGTTTTCTACTTTCTCATTATTAGTGTATAGGAATGCAAGGGATTTCTGTGTGTTGATTTTATATCCTGCAACTTTACTATATTCATTGATTAGCTCTAGTAATTTTCTGGTGGAGTCTTTAGGGTTTTCTATGTAGAGGATCATGTCATCTGCAAAGAGTGAGAGTTTTACTTCTTCTTTTCCAATTTGGATTCCTTTTATTTCTTTTTCTGCTCTGATTGCTGTGGCCAAAACTTCCAGAACTATGTTGAATAGTAGCGGTGAAAGTGGACATCCTTGTCTTGTTCCTGACTTTAGGGGAAATGCTTTCAATTTTTCACCATTGAGGATAATGTTTGCTGTGGGTTTGTCATATATAGCTTTTATTATGTTGAGGTATGTTCCTTCTATTCCTGCTTTCTGGAGAGTTTTTATCATAAATGGATGTTGAATTTTATCAAAGGCCTTCTCTGCATCTATTGAGATAATCATATGGCATTTATTTTTCAATTTGTTAATGTGGTGAATTACATTGATTGATTTGCGAATATTGAAGAATCCTTGCATTCCTGGGATAAAGCCTACTTGGTCATGGTGTATGATCTTTTTAATGTGTTGTTGGATTCTGATTGCTAGAATTTTGTTGAGGATTTTTGCATCTATGTTCATCAGTGATATTGGCCTGTAGTTTTCTTTTTTTGTGGCATCTTTGTCAGGTTTTGGTATTAGGGTGATGGTGGCCTCATAGAATGAGTTTGGAAGTTTACCTTCCTCTGCAATTTTCTGGAAGAGTTTGAGTAGGATAGGTGTTAGCTCTTCTCGAAATTTTTGGTAGAATTCAGCTGTGAAGCCGTCTGGACCTGGGCTTTTGTTTGCTGGAAGATTTCTGATTACAGTTTCAATTTCCGTGCTTGTGATGGGTCTGTTAAGATTTTCTATTTCTTCCTGGTTCAGTTTTGGAAAGTTGTATTTTTCTAAGAATTTGTCCATTTCTTCCACGTTGTCCAATTTATTGGCATATAATTGCTGATAGTAGTCTCTTATGATTCTTTGTATTTCTGTGTTGTCTGTTGTGATCTCTCCATTTTCATTTCTGATTTTATTGATTTGATTTTTCTCCCTTTGTTTCTTGATGAGTCTGGCTAATGGTTTGTCAATTTTATTTATCTTTTCAAAAAACCAGCTTTTGGCTTTGTTGATTTTTGCTATGGTCTCTTTTGTTTCTTTTGCATTTATTTCTGCCCTAATTTTTAAGATTTCTTTCCTTCTACTAACTCTGGGGTTCTCCATTTCTTCCTTTTCTAGTTGCTTTAGGTGTAGAGTTAGGTTATTTATTTGACTTTTTTCTTGTTTCCTGAGGTATGCCTGTATTGCTATGAACTTTCCTCTTAGCACTGCTTTTATAGTGTCCCACAGGTTTTGGGTTGTTGTGTTTTCATTTTCATTCATTTCTATGCACATTTTGATTTCTTTTTTGATTTCTTCTGTGATTTGTTGGTTATTCAGAAGCGTATTGTTCAGCCTCCAAATGTTGGAATTTTTAATAGTTTTTCTCCTGTAATTGAGATCTAATCTTAATGCATTATGGTCAGAAAAGATGCTTGGAATGATTTCGATTTTTTTGAATTTATCAAGGTTAGATTTATGTCCCAGGATGTGATCTATCCTGGAGAAGGTTCCGTGAGCACTTGAGAAAAAGGTGAAATTCATTGTTTTGGGGTGAAATGTCCTATAGATATCAATTAGGTCTAACTGGTCTATTGTATCATTTAAAGTTTGCGTTTCTTTGTTAATTTTCTGGTTAGTTGATCTGTCCATAGGTGTGAGTGGGGTATTAAAGTCTCCCACTATTATTGTGTTATTGTCAATTTCCCCTTTCATACTTGTTAGCATTTGTCTTACATATTGCGGTGCTCCTATGTTGGGTGCATATATATTTATAATTGTTATATCTTCTTCTTGGATTGATCCTTTGATCATTATGTAGTGGCCTTCTTTGTCTCTTTTCACAGCCTTTGCTTTAAAGTCTATTTTATC